>DWAN01000343.1:0-25256 GCA_018230445.1 Heliconius hewitsoni | reverse complement strand
ATATATATATATATATATATATATATATATATATATATATATATATATATTCTTTTTTATGAATTTTATAACATTGTACCGTGTATTGTTATAATATAATTCGTGTGGCTGCGGTTTCGATACCCACTTGGGGTAGACGATTATTTATTAATCTAACACTTTGTTCTGCGTAGCAGCAAAATCTAGGGGCCAACGTCGCACTTTTTCTCCCTGTAGCAAGTAAATTAAAGTAAGCTCAAAGTAGAGAAAAACAAAATAAATTATTTCCCCGAGTGGCGGATTGAACCCGTAATCACAGTACAGATAACAGATGTTATTATCAAATTGTCCGCAATTTTTAAACCAGTTAAATTTTCCTCTCGTCAATGTCCGAAGTGGTCCGAAAGAGATTGGCCGGCTAGGACATTATTAAGTTATTACTTAATATTTATTTCCAGAGCCACTGGATGGAGCCACTTTTGGTTGTTAGAACAATTTGACTGTTAGTGTTATTGCTTTGGGCTTGCATTTTTAGTTTATGGAATTGCGATGGCTGTGGATTCGACTCCATTAGGAGAAATTGAATTATTTTTAATTTGCAACTTCCGGTTAGTCGTTGAGCTGAGTGCGAAGTTGAGTTCAGCCACTCAACATGCATTTTTTAATTCCACATAGGAAAAGAAGAAGTATCTGCATACCTGTTTCACCTCGTACACTGTCACTAACATACATGTACTTCATACATTTACTCTAGGAGCATGAGGTGCTCCCTCGTTCTTTTTACGGGACCCCTAGTCTCATCCATACTGTATTCTCGAAGATCAACCCTCTCCTTCTTATTCATATGAAGGCATCAAACATTTAATACTTTTAAATGGGAAAAGAAAGATATGCAAAACATGCGTAATACACTGTCAGTACCTCTGCCTATCTATCATACTCAATCAAATATCAAAGGCTGACTTTGAATACTGCAGATATAAATTCAAGTATATATAAAAAAAATACCAAGGATTACTTTTACTTTTTTTTAGCTTCACGCCGTATTCCGCACATGATAGATTAGGCAGAGGGTTCATGGGAACCTAGGTTAAAAGCTTCGGTCCTTTCTTTTCGCCAAATTCTGGAGACATTGTGTGTTAAGTTGCGAAATTCAACAACGCGTTTTTCATCGTTAGCAGAACGAAGAATTGAAAATATTAAATATTTCTCTCCCCCGATTGGGAATCGAACCCACAACCATCGCGTTTGTATCGCACGCCTGTGCACCTGTGTATTTCAATTATGTAATTATCACAAAACAGAAAAAATATTTATTTAAAAATAACAGTTAAAATAATTGTTTCATACATGTTGAACCGGTAGCCACTTCAGTTTAATTAACGATGGAGCAAAAGCTCAATGTTCATTTTATTGTATATTTTTGTGTCTTTAATGTATATTATGTATGTATTTTGTCAGGAACTTAAAACTGATCACTCTGTTTCTTGCTTGCCGGCGAAATAAACATCTTCTTATGTGGCGTAACTCAACGCCGCACTTTGTATAGCTACACCGGCGAAACTAAAATATTTTTAATATAAACATGTGCCCGTTGTTGCGCGAGTGTAAAAGATATAATTGTGAATTTGATCCCCAGTCGGAGGGCGTGAATTAATTCCCCGCTCTGCTATACATAGCGCGACATTGAGTTTCATCACTCAATACGCAATGACTCTAAGTTTGACCTACTGGGTAAGCAGGTATTATGCAGGAAAAAAACCGGTTAGAAGTGAGTAGGACTTACTCGCCCACCGAGGCTTCCGTACCAATTTCAGGACGGTAGGTCAACAAAAAGTACATTTTAGACGTTATCAAAGTTGACAAACATAAGTCTGCGGGCATGTGCACTCAATCTGTATGAAATGAATGCAAATATAAGTTTGGATGTTGCAATACCTATAAATGTTCACTTTTCGCTTTTTCTACTATAAGACGTTGCTTCGTACCAAATTTCATGATTCTGAGTTCAGAGGAAGTAGGTACCCTGTAGGTTTTGATTTCCTTGCAACCTTCGAAAATTTGCGGAAATTTGTGGCAACAAAAATTACAGCTGTTTAAGCTGTAATTTTTGTTTGCGTTGGCGTAGAAGTTTTATTTTCCAGCTCTAAAGGAACAGTATTTGATATAAATTTCATATATCTCTACGCGTTCCTGAGAAAAGGGGCCTTGACACACAACAAAATAAAAAAAATTGTATAAGGTTTACGTTTTTTTCCTTTCGAGGTACGGAACGCTAAAAGTCAAGTGTGCGTCATTAATTATTAATTGTCACGTTAATAACGTAATAATTATAATGTATTGATTAAATATAAAGCTATCGTGCGAATCCATTGAAATTGACCTCTGGTTTTAATTAAACTTTACACAACTAATAGTTCAAGTTTTATTTTATTATAAATAATATTTTTTTAGCGTCACGTTGTATCCCGCACACAGCGTGGTAGACAGAGGAAACCTAGTGTTGAGATTTTCCACCGGGTTCTGGAGGCATTGCGTGTTGAGTGTCGGATGTCCTCGCCACTAGCGCGAAGAAATGAAAACATTACATTTTAATCTCCTCCAGTGGGAATTGAACCAACATTCTGACGCTTTACAAGTTTGTGCCGACATAAAAGCGCGTCGTTAAATTCCGCTGTCGTTACATACCGGAAAGTAGGGAACGGATGTTTTTTTATTCAAAATAGTGTGTCTTAATATAAGGTTCCCAGGTTAAAAAAGGTGTGTCTTAATATGAGGTTCCCAGGTATCCGGCTATATACGGGATACAGTGTGAACCTAAAACAAATTTGAATTTGATCAATATTATTAGAACTTCAGTTACAGTCACAACGGCTGATTGTCGTAATTACTATGTAGATATGACGATGGATTTACTTTTAGCTACTGCAGGTCAACCCTGGCATTAAATTTAATTTGTTATACGTGTGTTTTTTTTACTTATATCATGTATGCATTGCAGGGAGAGCCCAGTGTTAAAACACTCCATCCTACACTTACTACGAGGAATTCTACGCCGCATTATGTCAAGAAAATAAATGATAACGAATTTTAAATATGGATTTATTATTTATCTATTAAATGCTCTGCAGCGGCTCTAGAGAAGTCCATCATAACATTTTAATAATGATTATCAACGTTTATTTTTAGTTGACGTGTAAAAGTACAAGTCTGAAGTGAAAACCCTATATAGGTACAAGTTGTAGAAGTTTGTACAGCGGGTAATATACCGGCAACTTTATAATTATTAAATATTTCTTAGTTAGTAAGATCGTTTTTTTGTTATTTATTTTTTAAATGGTGAAGCTTTTATTTCACCAACAATAAATTATACTGAATTACAATGACAAAAAACCTTTAAGCGTCACTATTTTTTCGATTATGACAAATAAAAAATATCTGATCTTATTATAATAAAATAGAATAATGTCTATAATATAGTAATAATAATCAACAAAATATCCAGAAACAAAAATGATTTATATACGATCTGTAAAATCCTTCGAAGTGGAAATAAAAATTATTTAATAAGCATAGCCTTCCGCACTCTGCGTCAGTACAACGCGGTAGCTTTGCTTGGCAACATCGAGATTGACGGACGTTCCGTTTCAACTAACTGATAACGTTTTTTGTGTATGTTTCTTATTAGAATAATTTAAATTATCA
The DNA here is from genome assembly GCA_018230445.1 of Heliconius hewitsoni. NCBI lineage: Eukaryota > Metazoa > Arthropoda > Insecta > Lepidoptera > Nymphalidae > Heliconius > Heliconius hewitsoni. Next base: position 21,572 of record DWAN01000343.1, on the reverse strand, counting down.
TTTATATTTAAATTTAATACCGTATTTGGATATTCATTCGTTTTTTTTTTTGGTTTTATGAATTTTGTTATGAAATTTGTATGGTGACACCAGTTGCTTCTGTTTTGGTTTCGGTCGGTTAGAAGTGCGAGTTTAAGCTATTTAGGATTTTTTTTAATTCGTTAATTGTTTTTGTTTTTATATTTATTTTTACAATTCAGTGATTTTTTTTAATAATGGTGTGTTTCGTAGATTCGGTGTTAGAGGAGCGATGGTGAAGTGAGGCGGCGAGATGGTGCCTTGTGTGGTAGCTCTGCTGCTACTTGCCAAAGTGCTGCGGATCAACGCCTTGGACATATGTAAGTATTTTAACTCTAAAAAAAGATTTTTTTTATTACTTCCCGTCCGTCCCGTCGTTCGTTGTACGCGTATTATGTGACCAGGCTTCGCCAAGGTAGGCAACACGGATAGGATTAAAAGTATCCTATGCGCTAATCCAGGATCTAGCCCGCCTGTAAACTCAATGTTATTCAAAGGAATTATTTATTTGCCCCTAAATAATACCTTCTAGTTTCCAACTAACGTTTGTGATATCATCACTGGAATTTCACAAATTACGATCTAAGGAATTATTAATAAGCGAATTTTGTTGATAAATGTTTTATAAGGTGGGTACAAATAATTCTCGAGGCTCATCTTGGATCCCAAACTACATCGTCACTCCCACACTCCAGGCTGTTTTTTCAATGGCTTTTCTTCGTTACGACCTAGTTTTCCGTCATCTTTTCATAATGGATCGGAAATAACGTATTCATAAAGAGCTTTATGATTAATTTTTTTTTTGGAACAGAAGTAGAAATATTTTTTTAAATGTTGGTACATTTCTCGATATTATCTCGTGCTATTGTTGTTACTTATACCACTGAGATGTGACGAGTGCCGCGTTACGTCCCGTTTGCTCGTTGACATATCCAATCCGCCAATATGTGGCTGGAGCTCACGATTTTTTCAATTTACATACGTACGTTGCATGCCCTGCTCGAACTTTTGCGTGTTTCCAGCTGACCTGTTTTTTTTTGTGTGTAGGTAATTTGTTTCTAAAAATTTGTTCGAATACTTAAAAGTCTAATAATGTCCTTATGTAGATAAATACTAAATTAAACGGTGATTACAACTATTTGAGTTTTACATTAAGAAAATTAATTATATTTATATACTTATTATTAAAATATAAAGAGTTTGTTTGTTTAAACCCATTAATCTTATGGATTACAGGTTCGAATTGGATAACTCTTTTTGCGTTTGATAGTCTACTTTTATTGAAAAAGGCTATAAGTAATATTGTATAAAATTTATGGTTTTGATGTAACTCAATGTTCATACGTACAGAGTATCTCGGGCCCTTAGAGTATATCATATAATACTCTTAGTTACTTATTTTATGGGGGCGAAGCCGTAGGTTTATTATTTATACGATAGAAATGCATTTTATGCACATTTCATAGTGAACAATTTAGGTAATTAGTTGTATAATACTATTAAAGCCAACCGTCGCATAGTTTTACAACTGTAAACGCGACAGATTATGGGTTCGATTCCCACTTGAACAAAGAAATATTTAATATTTCCATTTCCTCGCTCTTGAGTTCCGCCACATAAAACTCAATGCCTTCAGAGATCGGCGTAAAAGTGTGGAACGGAAGTGTTTTAACGGAAACGGAGTGTCTTAACAGGTCCCCGGGTTCCCTCTGCGTACCTTACTTCGTGCGTAGTACGGCGTGTTGTTAAAAAAATACTATTAAGTGTAGCTCTAATTAAACATCTTTTTGCAAGCATAAACAGTGAACCACGGTTTGCCCATCCCGCCGTGTGAATGAGGCGGCGAGAGACTTCAATTTACAATATATCTTAATAAATATTGTGTCTATTTGTATCATATCAAAACTAATTGTTATCGTAAGTTTACGTATTATATTTCAATGTAACTTTGGGGCCATTGTGGAGCTTTATAGGTCTGGGTTCAAATTTAGCTCACAATATATTTTTTCTACTGATAAAGTTGTTGGTATGGCGTTGGTTTGAAAGAGTGGAATATATAATTTAATTATTTCTTTTTATTCAGAAAATAGGATAATCTATAAAAAAATGTAATTTCTGACATTGACACTGACTATGCAGGAAAGAGCGTGAAAGATATAAATAAAATCCATCTCTATAAACCGATATATAAAGGATAAAGAGCTGACAACTTCTGAAGGAATATAGAGCGCTCTAAGATAGTTCATTGTTCGCGTGACAGATAGAAATTGTCGTTTGATTGGTGTTCCGGTGCACCTGCGAGTTTACGAGTTTTATTTTTCACGCTATATCCCGTATACAGCAGGTTAGGCGGAGTGATAATTTTCCTCTAACCGACCGACCGTGTACCTATAGCATAGTGTTGATAGAAATTGGATCACCGAAAGGTTTCTAGTTTATAGGAAGTCTTCAAAATTGATTTCGACCAACTTTATTGTTTTACTAGATTTCGCTTGCGGTTGTGCCAGTATAGTCCAGTTGTAATAACTAAGAGTTTTGTATGACACATGACACATTGTAAGTGCCGGAGGAAATGTATTGTATTGTAGTGTAACTCGTTACATCGAAACTTTTAATATGAAGAAATATAAGCCTTTCTCTGTTAATGGCTTATTAAAAACACAAAATATTTTTTCAAATCGGACCTGCAGTTTCTGAGATTAGGGCGTTCAACCAAACATATACTTCAACTTCATAATATTAGTATGGATTCGTTTTGTTTTTATTTTTGATTCAATAGCGATTTTGTGAAACGTTTGAATTGGTCTCTCGATTAAGGAGCATGGCTACACAGATTTACACCGTGATTGGCCGGGCCCTGCCGAGGAAAGTTGTTAGTGATAAATTACAATTTTTCTAATAGGAAATAGGATTTTACCTCGGTGAAATTGAATTGAAAATTGATTTCTTTTGCGGTTTGTGTTTTTTTTATTGGTAAACGTTAAATATTGAACGAAACAATTAGATTTATTTTTCTATTTATTATAACTATCGGCGGATTGAATTCCGCTGTGACTTTACAATAGGTTAAAACTGAGGAGCAGAGTTTAAATCGTTCATTTCGAAAAATGAAAAGAAAATTAAACACACAGTATACAAATTAAAAAGAAAAAATAACAAGCATAACAGATTATTGAATTGAATAATGAAAACTTGCATAAAATAAAAAAAAATGCTGAAAGGCCTTAAAACCATTATCTTTTGATTACCTATTGAACGATACCCCGCTTGACATAGTTCGTCGATTTTTTTCATTTTAACAATATGGCGTCTGGGCGTCAATGTGGTGAATTTTTATTACCGTCATGTGATTAGTGACAATCGAGAGATAAAAGCGATTGAAGTAAGAACCTTCAGCGAGTCCGCTTAGTCTTTACTGCATACTAATGAACACATTACCTTTCTTTACCTCGCGCAGTCGGATAAAAAACAAATTTTAGACAGTGTATAATCAATTGTATCAACAAATTTTGAGTTATTTCATCGCTTGCCGTATCCCTCGCGTGGTAGACGTAGGGGACGTAAAGATGCGCCCTCCCTTCTGTCGACATAATAAGCTATACTATTTAATAACTAAAATGTAAATTCGATTATGATTAGATAAGTATCTATTTTTCGATTCTAATATTATGAAATTGAAGTTTGTTTGATTGAGCGCACTAATATCAGGAACTACTCATTCGAATTGAAATATTGTTTTAGAGTTGGGTTGTCATTTATGGAGGAAGTCGGAAGATCAACGCAATGTAATATGATAGTAGTTCTGATGATAGTAGTTTCCATTTCTCATCTCGTCTCCTCGAAACGATTGACGTTTCGATTTAACCCACTGTACCCGCGGTCATAGTTACCTCGTCCGCTTAGAACGTCACTATGTGTCATACGCAACGGTTTAGCTATTTGCATTTGACTACAGTGGAAAGTTACTATTAGTAACTAAATTTTACCCACGGCTTTGCACCTAAAAGTATAGTAGTTCTACAAAACTTCTTCAACAAAATTCTCTTCAACAAAATTTCTTATTTGTGGCCAGTCATGGCGCAGGGGCCCAAAGCGTGCGTCTTAGTCTTATCACAAGATGCTCAGGTTCTCTTTGCCTACCCTGATATGTGCGGGAGATGAGTTAGTTACTCAATCGTGTTTGATAAAGTTACATTGGTGCTGGGATGAGGCTAATATGAAGTGTGTAAAAAACTAAGCAGAAAGACGAGAACAGAGTGTCTCAACCCTAAGTTCTCAACGGTTTAACAGGTATATGCAGGGAATGTTTTAAAAATTTAAAAAAAAACCTACTTGTCATTCGGTTGCACGATAATAATGATAACGTCAATATACATAAATATTATATTATGTACTTCCATAAATAATTACTTAAGTAATATGCCTAATAATATACTTAAGCTCGAATGTAGGATCACGTGTTCGAAATTCCCACAGACAAGAATTAAATCGCTACACAAAACTTATCAAATCATTGTTTTTACTTTATAAGACTATAAGGTCTTAGTGACTGTTTTTTGTGTAAATTTGTGTTGTGTGACGGTCCGCTTAGACAAAATGCAGCGTTGAGTTCCGTTACATGTAATATGCCTATGATTTAGACGGAATGTGGAGCAATGTGTTAACGCTAGGTTTTTCATTGTCTGATACAGAACAGCCGTAGGGATTATAAAATATATAGCAGGGTAGGCAGGGAGCCTAGTGTCAGGATACTCCGTTCTCTGCTTTCCGCCCTTAATCAAGACAATGCATTGTGCGCGGCGGAATTTAACAGCGCGCTTTGTCTTGTTAGTAGATAAATGGCTCTTGTTACCGAGATGGACTAGTAGGCTAAAAAATATATGTATATGAATAGTTAAGTATATATATTTGTGTTTCGCCACGGTTTCCATATAGGTATTGAAGCATCTTGGGCGCCGTGATGTCGTAACTCGTGGTAACGAAATTGCGACGCCTCGTTTCCGAGTTTCACTTAGTGCTATTCTATTATCACAATCGATGTCTTTAGACGTTTGGCTGAACGTTTTAACAATATGTTTGCTAACTTTGAAGAGTTAATGTAAATTAAATGTTAACTAATTATCGTCCCAGTTAGAAATAGAAGATAGATGTTTATTTTAAAAATCTATATGTACTAATATTATAAAGTAAAAGAGCATGTTTGGTTGAACGTATTAATCTAAGGAAGTAATGGTACTTATTGGAAAAATATTTTTATATTGGATAGTCTACCTATCGAGGAAGGCTGCAAGGTATATTAGGGTCAATAGAAGTAGAAAAACAATAATAAATGTTGCAAAAATAGAAAAACTTGAAAGCATTCGTTGTTTTCTATGTTAGAAATAAATATAATTCCACTGTAAACATGTATTAGAATACAAACGCAATTCAGTTTATTATTTCTATAACATAATTAACTGAATCACATGGGCGAAGTCGCATGCGGGTCACTAACTTTATAATAAACTAGCGAGAATTAGCGTATCTAGAGATATTTTCTGGGGCCTGGACTTGCTTTTCACTATACTGCATGTTCAGGTAAATGTTGTTTTTCTTAAATTTTTGGGGCAAATTTTGTTCAGGGTAAATAACATTTTTGGGGTGGGCACCTGACTATTGTGGGGTAGGCACAGAAACGGTTTTGCGTGAAAGTGGAACACACATCCATCCTCAAACTTTTCCACTTATAATATTAGTAGGATAGGTACTATACATATCTATACAAATTCACTTTGTCAGAAGCATAATTGTCACCGCTCTGTAGGATCTGCGCTTTGATAGCAACAACTATCACCCACCACCTTTAAGTCCACCAACTGCGACTGGTACTGCGCCACCATGGTTTCTTTTTCTTTTTTATGTTTTCATACCCTCCAGAAATCTTAGATTTAAAGTTAACTTTCGCCAGAGAGCAGTAATGATATATAAAGGTATATGTATTGAGACCAAAATGTGATAACAATATGGTTAGGAGGTAAATATTCATTTTAAAAATCGATTTTAGCATACTGATGATAACTTACTAATTGACTTCAATACATCTGACACAGGCCTTTGAAACACGTTTTTTTGACATATAGTGGCAGTTTAGGCAGGAATCTAGAGTTTTTAGACACTCCGTTCTCTCCTACATTACGCCCAAATTTCAATACGTTGGTTGTTGTGTGGCGGAACTCGCCGTAGCGCTTGTCTGTTAGAGCGGAGAAAAAGAGTGTGTGTTTACTTTCAGTGTCCTACTATGTCACTAGGGCCATCTATATATCTATAAATATACATAATATATGTTAATTATAAAATGATTGTAGGTTTGACTCTTACTTGATGGAGCGTTTATATTTGAAACTTTTTGTTTCTTCTGTCTTATTCTTAGATGTGTAAAAATAAATAAGTGAAAACAATCAATTTCACAATCTACGCTGAGAAACCACACGCCTGAGCCGGCACTTACAATGTTTAGGTATTCGATCCCAGTATCAACCTCGCGCACACCGGCACGTATCCGACACTGTCGAATGTGTGGAAAACGTGACGCGCCACAGTTTGCACAGTATACCTTGGTTATGGGCGACGTATCTTGTTAACATCTAAGCCCTGTTTACTATAGACGCTATAGTTGACTACAGTTTCGTGAGTTTTACTGTTGGTTCAGGGAGTTCTGTTTTATTACTGAATCATGATATGTTTTGATTGATGGCGTAAATGGTTGTAAATGTGATGGTTATAGATTCGATTCCCATGAGGGGGAACTCATTATTCTCATCTCTTTCGCCCCTCTACTCTTCTACGCTCTGGTAAAAAAAACAAAGTGCGAAGATAGAGAAAAAAAAGAAAGTAATTGATTTCTCCAAGTGGGAATCGAAGCCACAGCCGCCGCCATTGCATTTCATACGCTGTGCCGATATACACCACTTATTGTATTATAAACTTTAACAAAATGCCAAGAGTCTTCTTGAATTTTTATAATCATATTCTATTCAATATGTGATATTATTTATATTAAATAGAACATGTTGAATGCTATCTCCATGTTGACACCTAAGCTCGGTTAATAGTTGTATGGGTACCTATCTTAAATACCAGCTCAACCTTTATGAGGTACTTTAGCCTTTCTAACGTAGTTTAAAGATGCTACTTTTTATTCGTATACATACATAAAATATATATATATATATACGCTTATACAAACAATACAAATAACGGACTATGAATAGTTTTATATATTAGCTATATATAAAACTTACTTTAAAAAACACCTTCAGTGTTCCCCCTATTCTTCTCGAGGGACCTACGTATATAATTGTTCATACGTTGTCGGTCAGTCAATTCTATTCCTACCCGCATATTTACTAATGTTGCTAAATTTTATTTTTACTCTAAAAGAAAGAGGTATTGAATACCGCCACTCAACGTGAAATGTCTACAAAACGAAGTGTCTTAACACCATGTTACCTCTGCCCATACAGCCGTATGCGGGATACAGCGTGCAAATTGCGAAATTACGAAACCCGCTAATAATTATAGGTACCTACTATTTATACAGTAGATTACATCCTGAAATGCTACCAGCTACCTCAATATACATTGCATTCTGCAAGTGAACGCCGCTGACGTTGACGTTGACGCGCTCTTTGCTAACTTTGCTCATATTGCACCCGGGGCTGGCTCGGTATTTATATATCCAAAGCTACTTATGAAGTGGTTGTTTTATATTAAATTTTCTTCTAAAATACCTGCGAGTTAATTCTAAGCATATAGCCGTCGTGACGCAGTGGCAGCGTCTGAGTGTAAACGCGGCGGTTATGGGTTAGATCTCTGTTCAGGGTAGTGATTTTTATTTAGGTATAATCAATAAAAAAAATTCATTAAGTTCATTTATTTATTTTACGTTGTTATAAACAAACAATAACAACATGCACCAAAAAATAGTGGAAAATAGGTTCCATCTGCCCATTATGCGCAGTGATTTGCGTGAAAGTAAAAGAAAATTAATTGTTTTGTTTGTAGTGTACCTGACATAACTTATGTCGTAAATATATTTTTGCTATCAATATTAATATAAGTCTAAAGTGTGTTTGGTTGAACGCTATTATATCAGGAGCTACTGGAGCGAATTGAAATAATATTTTAGTACTATGTGTTCCATTTATCGAGGTAGGCTTTATGGCTTCATATTAATATTAATTATTTTGATGACATCGCTACTTAGAATATGTCAAGGGAGCACGCGGGCGGAGCCGCAGGTATAAACTAGCAATAAATATTAGAGAAATTGCCGTTAAGCGTCTGCCCGAAATTATTAATTAATAATTTTGACATTTTTCCTCAATTTGTAAATGCTACAAAGGTATTTTTAAATTATTTGTTGATTTGTTTGTATACATTGAATAGATTGTGTTTTGTATTTGTATTATTTCGCTCTTTTGAGCCTGTATCGTAGTTTAAGAATTGAAACTGTGGTTTTAGATTTTTATTTTGCCTTTACTTCACTTCACGAAAAGAAGGGTAGGCAGAGGAAACCTAGTATTTAGAAACTCCGTTTCCCGTTAAGACAATTCCGTTCCCCACTTTCTGCCGACTTCTGAAGGAATTGCGTATTGAGTGGCAGAACTCAACTCCCCGCTTTCCCTCTTTACCAGAGCGATGGAATGAAAATGTTAAATATTGGGTTCGGGTTAAGGAAATGTCCTTAAGTTAGATTTGAACCCACAACCAGTCGCATTTACAGTCACAAAAATAACGAATTTTAAATATTTTTATTTATAAAATATTCTTCTAGTAAGGTATAGGCTTCTAGACAGATATAGCTAAATATGTTGGTGTGAAAAATACTTATTAATAAGTTGAGGTATTTTTCACATTAAAAAATACTTAAAGTAATATAACATTTTTGCTCTAAATATAACCATTTCAAAAGTTCAACCTGGAATCGACAGAAATATAAATATAACCTGAGAGCTCTCGCTCAGCATTTATAGGTTGTGTTAATCATGATGGCGCGGCAAAGGGTAACTGACAAACTTGTATATGAAAAACAAACGTGGTAGCCTTATTTTAAATGTAGCCATAGTACCTACTATTTATATTTGCATTCAACGCCATTGTATCCCAGTGGTGTAACTATAAGTGATGGCTGTGGATTCAAATCCCAATCAGTGAATTATTTATATCGCTTCGCATTTGTAAGAGTGAGGAAAAATAAGACAAATCCGAGTGAAATGTGGAAAGCGTACTGTCCTGGTAGTGGGTTCTTTTTGTTGACTACTCTGTTACTTCAAATAACTTATAATAATCTGAAAACCAACATTCTTATGCATAACATCTTATGAGAAACTGAGTTTATTTGTTTTCTTTCTTTGGTTGTAATTGGAACTATACAGCATAGTGTCGATACATTCCGTTGTCTTCCGAATTTTCGATATATAGCGTGATAAGCGTAGGAACTGAGTTCCTTCGTTTATATGAGTTCATTGTAGGGGAGCGTGGAAATAATAATAATTTATTCTCCTAAATGCGAATTGAACTGTGCCGCTGCTCTACGACGGCCTCATTACGGATTATAATATCTCGATTAAGTATTAGCTTAACGAAAAAAATTTTTTTAGTTATTTTTCTTCTATACAACAATGTTTGTACGTTAATTTCAAACCATTGATAACCAAGCGTGCTGTTCTGTAGACGAGTGAGTCACAATTCCCATGGAGCCGCGCACTAAATTAATAAGCGCACTAAAGCCTAGTTTGCATTGTGCTAGTATTTTAGTTAATCCACTAAAATACTAGCAGTTTCGAAGCTAAAATACTAGCTACTGCCTACTCAAATTAAGGCGCGGGTTCGAATCCCGCTACGTTCAAATATTTATACGTGTCATATAGTATTATGTTTATTATAAAAATCGAAATACAAATACTACCCAAATATTTCATGATCCAATAACGTTATCCTTTGAAGACAATATCTACTCGTATATATTGGAAACTAACGTTTCAACCAATTCAATAAAACCCTTGTATTTTAGCAATAATGTCGCATGCAATACTTACTATATATTGACATCATTTTATATTTTATTTCAATAAAACTAAATATTAAGGGAAGTTGGTAAAATAAATACAATAGTGAAAAGTGGCTTTAAATCGATTAAGACATTTCTGAGATAAGAGTACACAAACACACAGACAAACTGACAATCATAATAATTTTAAAAATCGCTGTTTTGAGTTTTATTACTTTAATAAATGCCCCCAATAATACATTTTTTCATGTACCATCCATGTACAGCGACGAGTTAGTTTTTTTAAATGTATAGATAAATTTATCGTACAAGACGTAACTTCTATCATTATAGAGCACACTTAGTATTCACTAAGTTGTTAAGTTGTTTTAAAAAAATGCACTAAAAATTAAACATCACAAAGTACAAGATAAAACTTTTCTTGCCTCATCGTACTGCAATGAACTTTTATTTGCATTTTTTTCCTTTTTATCTCAACATCGTGAACCGTGATCACGATCGCCCACCAATGACTTGTCGCCGTTTTCTTTGTTTACTCTGTCATTAGTATGCTGGTTTGGTGGAATTAAATATTTTATTATTTATTTATACTGATAAAAACGCGGCGTTGAGTTCCGCCACTCGACACGCTATATGTCGAAAATTGGAGCTAAAAAATCTTATATCTATTAATAATATAAAGCTGAAGAGTTTCGAATTATAAAAATTTTCGTGTTGGACAGTCTTATTTGGATTCCCTCTAGATTTTGTCTAAATTCCCTCTGCCATGCGTAAAAAAGCGGAAAGCTCATTCATTACTTATCCAGCCACTTCGTTTTTACTTAATTTACCATCGGCTGTATAAAATATAAGTACGTAAATAATTATGTTTCTTGTTTGTTATAATGTTTTAATTGTGAAATAGTTTCTATCATGTATTATTAATAGAAAGCTCTCCCAATGGTACTGTGAGGGACAGGCTACTGATTAAAGCCCTAGACTACTGTAGTTCTGATTAGACCTGCATAGTGATGCAGCGTTGCTCGTGGCCCCAGTCTCTGATTAGCCTGAGCACATTCAAGTAATGATTGATTTGTGACGTACACCTTGATGGTTCAGTGTATGTAGTTACTGTGCACGTGTGTAACTGCACTGTTGTTAATAGTAGGATCTATCTTGAGAGATTTTTATTGGAGTAAAAAAAAGTCTCTGTGATTGATTCTCAGGATATAAATGAGGATTAGAACCCTTTTTTCCATTTTGTATTCATGCGTGTACTTTGCGCTGCTTTGCGCTGTACACTGCGAAAAGAGTAAGCAGAGGAAGCCCAGTGCTAAGACACTAGGGTTCCTCTGCATACTGGCCGTTCTTTACACACTGCCCAATTTTTGGAAGGTTTGCATGTTGAGTGGTGGACCTTAATTCTCTGGTCTCTAGTAGATCTTAATCTACTATCATACTTAATATTGACAAAATGAATATTTTATATGACATTACTGGAAAGGTCCACAGATGTACACAGTTACATCTAGAAATTACAATATCATTTGATCCGTAAAGCCACTAAGAAACAAGCGCCCTCTTTATTTTTGACGGTCAATACAAGTTGTGCAGGAAGGGGAATCCCCTAATGTAGGGATTAAGGGCATCTCCCAAAATTACCAAGACAACCGACACCTGTGATTCGGATTTGTAAGTGACAGAAACGTTTATATAGATTATTGCTATAAATAAATAGATTATAAATTAATTAAATAGATATAGACTATCTAGATGGAAAAAAGACATAATTAGCAATTACATATTCGTAGCATACAGTTACAGACTTGGTGGAAAGTAAACATGGTCGTCTTTCGTACTATGCATAGTATAATCCGTCTAATTGAAATCGTCATCGTTTAATATAATTAAGAAAACAGGCCGTCATGGCGCAATGGGATAAAATCTGACTGAAAAATGCAATGTGTTCCATTCCTACTATGAATTGATCTAATTTATTTAGTTGATTTAATTCCGCTCTGGAGGACTAACCGTGTGAGGTCCGCCGGTGATCTAAACTCCAAAATTAAGCGGAAATGGGGAACGGAGTATCTCAACACAAGGTTTTTTCTTAAAAATATGTTTTATATTAATGAAAAGGATGAGTTTGTTCGGTTATGACGTAATCTCGGGAACTAATAAAAATATCTTACATCACGTTACGTGACATTACGTTAATGATTTCTATTCTAATATAACGCACGGGTGTGTCTATTTAGTTATTTTTATATGACGACACGAGCGAAGCAGCAGGTAACACTAGTCTATGAATATATCTATTCTAAGACACTTCGTTCTCCACTTTCCGCTGAAGTCCAAAGGCATTGCGTGTTGAGTGCCGGAACTCAACGCCGACTTTGACTTGACACCAGAGCCAGGAAATATAAATTTCCTCGACTGGGGATCGAACCCACAACCAGTCACATTACAGTCACACATTCTGCCCATGAGCCACGACTGGCCTTTGCTATAAGTTATTTTTATCTGATTTAGATTTTAAAAGTTATTTCTACTTGCGACTTTATTATCGCGTACGTGCCATGTCATCCTCAATTTCATTTTCGCGGTCCACAAGAAGAATACCAAGTTGTCTTTGTGTTGATAATACAAAACTCACTACTGCCCTCAGTAAGAATACAAGATTCACGAATCGTAATTGTTTTTGCTTATTATATATTTAATTTTTAGAAGTTTCTTTATTCATATTTTACATACCCAAAATTTTATATGATACAAGTGTAGCGATGACCTTTCCTGATTTTGGCTCTTAAATAATAATTAGATAGTGGAGTGATATATCAAAGGCCGTTTCGTTCCGTTTTCTCCGTATAAAATTATCGAAAAAAAAAATATTTGTATCATATTGTATCATATTTGTATCATATAAACCGTCCAAGTGACTAAGTCATTCGTTTGTCGGTCTGTCTGACCACTATGCCATACTTCAACGTAGGCAGACGCTAACAACATAAATAAGTTGTAACAAGCTATGATAATTTCAATGCAGCTAGATAAGAACGTATAACTTAGTGGTTAGAGCGCTTGGACTAGAAACTCGGATTCGGATCCCGTTATGTTCGAATTTCTATACGTTTTCTGAACTACAAGAATAATTAAGTTTGTTTCTCACTAAGAGATTTCCCACTACATTATCTAGTATATTGCTTTTGTATGTTGTACTTGCTACTACAGCAAGCGACCTAGTGTGAACTTAAATGCGTGTCGATGGGCACAAGGGCCGTCACAGGCAACGCTGTGACGGCCCTTGTGGTCTTGACGTGACTGAAACGATACGGTCGCAGGCGCTCAAAAGCTCTACCATATTGTAATTATGTCGACAAAAGCTTGCTATCTATAAGCGTTTCGTCGTGCTATTGTATATTATAAATTTTGTGTATGAAATTTTGAATGTGTGTGTGTGTGAAGTGTTGTGCGAAAGTAAATTAAATTATAAATAAGTACGTTGTGCCGCTGATTGGTATTAAATTAAATTATTTGTGTGCACTTCGTATGTGTGCGTCGATCAGCGTTCAAGTGTCAATAAAGACTTATTTATCTCAACGCCGCGTTAATAGAGTGAGGAAATGAAAATGTTAAATATTGCATTTCGAACTCACAACCTACTGCATTTACCCCTGCGCCACGATTGGCTTCGATAAAGTCTATTTAACGCAACTACTTTGTTGTACATATGGCTATCATATATTTGGGACAAGATTTATACCAAGTCTTGTTTTTGAGACCGTCGTAGCGCAGCGACACTGCGTCTGTCTGTAGACGGTATTGTGTTCGATCCCCACACATGGGAATAATCTATTTTTTATTTAGTCTCTCGCGTCTTGGTGACGCGACAAAGTTGGCTACCGTCACTCAACACACGATGTCTCCAAAATTGTGAAGAAGGAAGGACAGACTGTTATTACTTGGTTATGTAAGATTAATGTTTGCGGAATACAGAAATCAGGTATGTTCGATGCTGATAAAGCGTTTACTTTAATGCCGACCTAATAGTATCTATGTGCGATAAATATCGAATACATTTTTGTAACCTTGAGGTGACAATGATACCGGGGCTTCGACATCGATTGCAAAACATCGACGTTTTCTTGCTAAACATCGATATCTATTGAACATCGATGGATATCAATCATCCCTGCTGGCAATCGGAAACAGTGTCTAAACTCTTCGCATTAAATTCTCTTCACCTCCTTAATTAAATAAAAATTTAAAAAATACCGTGTTCACGGTTTTTTTATCATCACAAGTTTTTCTTTGGTATTATTTCATAATCTTATATATGAAGCCTTTGTATTCTGCACAAGTAGTTTTTGTCACAGCTCTTTTACTTTATACTGGAGCTACTTTTTATTTTCTTCTATTGTCAATAAAAATTGTCATCAAGCAATGGAATGAACCAATTTCTTTGAGAGACTAAAGTTATTTATTTATATATTAATTTAATAAAAAAATTCAAATTATATTTTTATTTTTAGTATTGTGAGTTAATTTCATTTTAATACGTACGCCTTTTTCGATGACGGTCAACGAAGGCAGTGAATAGCAAATCTAGTTGTTTTATATACTTAGTGTCTCTATTCTGCGCTTTTAGCCCACTTTCGATACATTGTGTTTTGACTAGCGAAACTCAACGACGCGTTATGACTAATATATGTATTATGTACAAGTAAACTAATTAAAATTGTTACTATTGACTAAAAATAAGATATAAATTGCATAGTGTACGTGTAGTGTACTCAAATCGTTTGTACCGTCTTCTAGTTTTCATATCCATTAGCGTTAAACGCCAGTGGGTAGAACATTTTATAATGGCGTTCCCTTTCTATGTGCTGGCTCAGATGATATTAGGGTGCCACACTCTGCCGGCGTCTTGTGTCGTCTCTAACGATCCCGTTTTTTCGTATTTTGTATGTTCTAATATGTATGGAATTGTGGCTTGTTGTTCTTTTTTTGTTAGGTTTCGGTGGTTGGATATAGTATTAAGAGATAGTGATAAGACACTACGTTTTTTCTCTTCGTTTATATATTAATAGGCATCCACGCAACTTTGTGTGAACTTTCTGACGTATATTCAGTTTTTTCAGTTCAATAGTTTCGTAGAGTAAAATTATAAACAAAATAGAAATAATGATTCCCCCGATTAAGATTGCCACGAGGGTAATATATAAAAAAAATAGCAATAAGTGAAAGTATATAACTATTCGAATTCAACCGCACCGTAAAAAACAGTATGAAAACTTAATACTCTTCAAGGCAGACCTTTAAGTAATACGGTGCTTTCCAAAGATTGTCAAATTAAAGTTTAACAAGGGATTAATTGGTTTTACTTCCATTTTTTACCGTTAGTTGTTTCATGCACTCGAGCATTTGGTAACTGATGGCATTTAGTTTCTTTTTTTGGCATTATATTTTAAATCTAAGAAAGACACAGCACACAAAAGCGAGAATGCATAAAAAATAAGGCAGAGGGAAACTAGTGTTACTACACTACGTTCCATTCTAACTCGTCCGCACCCTTTCCGTCCAGCTTAGAAGACATTTTGTGTAGTGTGGAGGAACTTAACGCCGCGTTTTGCCTACCAGACCGGGGCAATGAAAACAATTAAGTATAATTATTTCCTGGAGTAGGGGTAAGTAAGCGTCCTTTAAGGAAGCGTCTGTAATGTCTAACTAGTGAATGACGTTTATTTTTTTTTTCGCTCCGCTTCGAGAATTTATCTAACAAAGGCAATATGTAATTTTTTCCACATAAACTATCGGTTATTTCATCCGAAATATGGTATATTTCAAAGGAAACTATTCTACTGCCACTCACACGCCAGATACACTTTTGAGGGGAAAACGTGTTATGTTTTAAAAATATCAATTTCATTAATGACAGATTTTCACAAAGGCACTCTAACTTTGTGTTCGGTTTTTGTCAACATCGTGCGACATGGCGAATAATTTGCTTTGTTAAATTATATTCAAAGTCGTTTCACACACGATGTCAATGATACGTCGAAGAATTTAAAGAATCTTTTAGAATACAGGCAAATAATGAGAAAGGAGACGAGCCCTGTCTCCTTGTCCTGTCTTCCAGTGGGATGTATGGGTGTGTGTGTGGTAAGCACGGTGATTGTTCGATGCCCATTTGGGGGGAAAGACTTATTCTTATTTCCTTGCTCTGGGAAGGTAAAGCCTGTTTCAACAGGAAATTTTAAGTATTCAATATTTTTTGATACTTTAAACTCCGTCTAAAAGTGTCGTTATAGTTGTTCGCATTTATAATCCTTGAACATGCGGATTTACCTGAAAACAGGTACTACCTACAAATCATCTCTTGATGCGGAGAAGTCCGTTAGTTTTCAATAAAGATTACCGCCCAGTTCGAGTACTTTGTTTACAGTACTATAGATGTAACATATGTAGAGGTATATGTATTTATTATATATTTCCGTATTTTGTAATAGTTTCACGCCTTTTCCCGCACGGGAAACTAAACTTAAATTTTGCACTGTATCTATTACCATAAACGATGAAAGTCACTTATGTTTCCAGTCTAGTTGCCCAATGCGTGGCGTTAGGTTCCACAGCTTTCCGTTGCGGGATTTTATTTTTTACCTTTATCTCACAATCTTTGAAATTGAAGAAATCTATATATTTAAAAGTAAGACAATACTGAATCGTACCTGCTAGCAAAATTTTATAGTTGCTTAATTTAGTTTAACGCAGTATTTATAGCAGGCTAGCCCGTTCTAAGCGGGATAGATTTTTTTTATTATATCATATCCTTCTTCTTTTAACCGGGTAGGTAGACATTACCTTTGGTAGGCGATTTAAATTTAAATAAACGGGCTTGTGTTCCGCCATTCAATGAAAATATTCAATTTCCGAGATAAAACGTAAAAGAAGTGATAGAAATAATAATAAAACAACATAAATATAGATTCCAAACTAAACCATCAAATATAACATTCACAACGAATAAATAACCAATAGACAACAAATAACATTAATTTGTTGGACCGCAGTTATCCAACCTGTCCGTCACTGTCAGAGCGCGATTAAATAAAACACGGTGTGACCGCCGCCCGCCGCCCGCCGCCCGCCCTGTCAGAGATGTGCCTGATTACGTGAGAAAGTCATATCTAGATGTTGTATTGCTTTATTAAAATTGGAGATTGATGCCGACGTGGCACCGCGGTCGGCACAGCGGCTCGCTGTGAACGCGACGTTTGTGGGTTCGATAATAGATATTTAACATTTTCATTTCCTCGCTCTGGTAACCAAAACAAAGTGCAGATGATGAGTTTTGTGATGAATATGCAATGCCTCAACAAGTAGGTGGAAAGTGGAGAACTTAACTGTCTGAGCAATAGGTTCCGAGGTTCCCTATGTCTACCCTGTCATGTGATGGCTAACATGGGGATACATGTAATAAATTTATATGCCAAAGTGTGTTGTGGAATTGATAATTTTGGTAGTATTTATTTAAGACGTCTGAAACAATGTTAACAAAGTATTGCGTTAGAAATAAAATAAACGCGTTAGTTAAGGAATGATGAGGTTTTTCGTTTTCAATAAATGTTTTATAAAATTAGTGTAGGTAGGTACTCTATATTCTTTTTTTTTAAATTTTACGCTGTACCTTGCATATTGGTACAGGAAACCTAGTGTTATTTATATACTATTATATATTATACTACTATTAATAAATATACTATTATATATTATACTACTATTAATAAATAATTCCCTTTCCGTTCGATTTACGAGACATTGTGTGTTAAGTGCCGAAACTTAACGCTGCTCCTTATCTTGTTACCAGAGCTGAACTAAAGTAATTACGTCCTGCGAGTGGGAATCGAAATCCTAACCGGCACGCTTACAGTCGACGACACTGTATATGAGGCGAACTCATCGGAGGAATAAGGAACGGTTACTTAGCGTATTCTCTCTGTAACTGAAAGCTTTGGATCGCAAAGCGTAAGGATATCATTTAATGTTTTATTGTTTTTGTCCTGGCTTTTATTTGTATTTATCTTCAGCATATTTTTTAAATAAAGCATGGTTTTAAATGCCGTCGTGGCGCAGCAGTGCTGCATCTGACTATAAATATGACGACTGTGCGTTTGATTCTCATTCCGAGGAGGGAATTTAATTGAATCCCAACTGTTGAACCGAATTGGCTATCGTCAAGGCACTCTGCCACTGCACCACACAATCGTCTGCTTACAACATGCTTGTATTCATAAGCAGTCATTTTTGCATTCTGTTTGCTCGCAGCTCCAACTGAAGAGAACATCTCTCAGGACTAACCCTGAAGGGATCTTACGTTCAACGAATTGTTCTCAGGAGCCCGACGGGTCTTTTGTCTTTGCGAATGAACGAATGTAGTGTGCATTGCTTTTCTTTTGTATTTTCCATATGTATGTTTGTGTACAACACACTGCGCCTCGTGTTTTTACTTTCTAAAAACCATGTTAAGTTACAACGGTGGCTTTCTTTCTTTGTGTTTATGTAAATGATTAGAATATTTTTAGGTTTCGTCAATTTCAATTATATTGACAAAATAAACGAAAACCGAGTAGTACCAAGACGTAGCTTTTCTGCCAGCACTCTCGTTGGTGCTGTGCAACGATGTCGTCTAGGTACTGTAGTAGTTATTACCAAAAATCGCATCCATCATACCATTGAATAATTTCCATGCAGAAAAACTCTCAGAAAAATGGGAAAGCTCTTTCCAGGACACCGTTCTCTCATTAGAGCACATAACGTGTTAATCATTTTGTTAGGTTTTCGACGTCGACGGGAAAGATGCGGTTGAAAATAATGTCTTATTAATTTACATGGCAAAGTTAAGCTATGTACTTAGATTACCTAAGAATGACAACTTGATGATATTCTTATTTCTTTTTTGTT
The DNA here is from genome assembly GCA_018230445.1 of Heliconius hewitsoni. Classification (NCBI taxonomy): domain Eukaryota; kingdom Metazoa; phylum Arthropoda; class Insecta; order Lepidoptera; family Nymphalidae; genus Heliconius; species Heliconius hewitsoni. Next base: position 2,563 of record DWAN01000343.1, on the reverse strand, counting down.
ATTTTAACGCTGTATCCCGCGTGTAACTGAGAGGGCAGAGAGTGAAGCTAGTGCTCAAGCCCTCTGTTTGCCTCGCTGTTTGCATCGCACAGTTTACGAGAGATTGAGTGTTAATTGGCGGAAGTCAACGCTACGCCTTATCTTGTTACCAGAGCAAGGAAATAAAAATATTTCATTCCTCCGACTGGCAGTCAAATCGACAGCCGTCACGTTTATAATCAGTAGCTGCGCTACTTCAAAATTTTGTTTCTGTACCTATTTGATCTATGGGCCTAAGGTTGGTAATAACAAAAGAAGATGTATGCAATGGTTGTTGAATAATAACTTTAACTTTTGAAGTCCAATAGTTTCGCCTGTGCTTTGTCTGTCAGCCACTCAGTATCGGAAGAGTTTTACATGTATAGATATTATTATATTATGTTCAAAAAAAATTTATTATTTATTCTCTTATTTTTTGTATAGCTTCACACTGTAAATTTCATTTCCTCGAGTGGAACCCACAACCTCTCGCGCTTTTACAGACGCCTGTGCCCATGCGTCACTAGGTTGGCAATCTTAAATTAATATGAAAAATATAAAATCATCATCAAATCATCTTAATTGGTTATACTACATTCTCGTACACACATACATACTTAAATAAAACGGCATATAAATTCTTTGCACAAAAACTAATGATGTGACAAAGTTCCAAGACTGGCACTTCGTTACAGATTATTTACCGCGATAGCGCGTCTTATGTCTCATGCATACTGATTATAATAAAAGAAAATGGCCGTTTACCTTCTATTTTAGTTGTTTCTAAAGAAGTTTGGTTTCGAATCGAATGAGACACAGTGTGTAAACGCGACGGTTGTTGGTTCGATTCCCATTTAGGGGTAGGTTTTATTTCCATTTAATTAATGTCAACACGCAATGTCACGGTAATTTAGCGCAAAATGACAAAACGGAGTGCCTTAACACTAAGCCAACTTTCCGTATGCAGAATACATAATAAAGATATTAAATAAAAACTCAACAAAACGTAATGTTGGTAAGTCAACAGCAAAGATCTCCACAGATAGTGCTGCGGAGGGAAGTCAGGGACCTTTGCAAATTATTAAACTTACAATGAAAATGGCTTAATCGAGTCGACTTAGCTTAACGAGGGGGAAACTAGCCTGCTGTAAATCTGCACTAATAATAAAACATTGGCAGGCGCTGTGAACTTTTGGAAAATCCTTGTCAGTGAAATCCTCCCATCTTGGGGGTGGTTAAGAAATGGGTTTTTGCTGGCCGCGGAGTTGTTCGGTAGTTCCCTCTAAATCGACTTAGAACTTCGCGGCCTCCGCTTAAATTACAATCACTATTGAGAAAAATTAAATGTGAGCTCGATACTGCACAATGGGCTACAACATTTTTCATTCTTCGATTCAGTTCATAAGTTTCATCCATTAAGGTTTTATCTGAAAGAATCTGATCTAGGCCGGTGGTTGTTTGGATTTTTATCATTGCACTCGATTTTAGTTTTATGTCATGTTCAATTCTATGCAAATATAGAGGCAGCAACTGGTCGAGGCGGACGCCGGCTCTAGACAACGTTAGCCTTTACAAGGGAAACGAAATAAAACGAGGAATAAAAATATAACATGAACTCTGTTTTCGGTACGAGATAGATAGCTATCCAGAATTTCGACCAGCCGTGCCAGACCAGGCTTGCCGTTGATACCTAGGTACGATCTTTTTGGTTTTTTTTTTAAATTTCACGTTGTATCCCGCATAAAGCCGGATGGGCAGAGTAAACCATGACACCTTAAAACTCTTCAGACATTCCATTCTTTTGTCTTTCGACCAGAGCGAGATAATGAAAATAATCCATTCGAGCGAGTGGGAATCGAACCACCAACCGTCTCGCTTACAGTCTTGCCGCCGCGCTACGACGGCCTGGCCTTCGTTAAAACATTTTAGAAAATCCCAATAGCAAATATAGAAACGGTGTTGAAAACCTGGATTGTTGACGCCGCAGCTACTTTCAATGCAAATTGAGCGAGCAGAACCAGTATTAAATTGTTGCCGTACACGTTTGGCCAACCGGCGCCCGCGGAGCAGTAGACGCCAATATCTATCCACTCAAAAATATTCTCATTCAATAAACCTTTTATGAGGTAGCTGCTTATCAGCACCTTTGGATCTTTTCGTGTTCACGGCGGCTCCTGTGTTATAGGTAGGGGTAGCTACATCACAGTAGGTGTTCCTCGTCTATTTTATAATATTACTGTCTTTTATACGGATATATGGAAATAACTAAGACTTACGTATGACACAAGATACATTCAAAGTAGCCGAATTTACTCTGATATTAGGTTGATGTAATACAGCCGGTAGCTTTCAAAGATAACATAAAAACATTTTTAAAGTGCTATTCCACACTTAGGAAAGATAACGTTTTCTAAATAAGTATAAAAAATTTTTTCCATATTAATAGTTCCTGATAAGCACGTTCAACCAAACAAACTCTTTAGTTTCGTAATATATATATATATATATATATATATATATATATATATATACACACACACACACA
>DWAN01000342.1:0-25266 GCA_018230445.1 Heliconius hewitsoni | reverse complement strand
AAATGGAAATATAAATTTAAGTAAATATTTCATCTCCTCGAGTGGGGATCGAGCCTACAACCAGTCGGTTTTACAGTCACACTTTGTGACACTGCGCCACGACTCGCCTCATTACAAATATATTGATTTGGTTACGAAAATCATATTATATTTAAGCCCTCAGAAGTTAATCTTGATTTAAATATTAAATAATTAAAGTAAAATAGTTGATCAATAAAAAGTATTACTTTTCGTAAAGACGTTAAAGCAATAAAACGTCGCGGCATCGTTCGATGCAAATAGAATTATGCGTTACTTACTAAGTTATAAATTGCGGACGGGTCGGAACTTGACTTTTTCCCCGAGCGAAAAGCGGGACGATGGCGGCTAATAATAAATAATTAGTTTAATTACGGCTTTTAGTGGCCGGCCGCCTGCGGGACTCTCGTTTGTGCTACTGTATAGGTACCTTCACTTTGATTGCGCTATCCGTGTGTGTCTGTGTACTGAGCGAGTGGCACAAGTGATGTTTTTGTATCCGTTGAGAACGTATTAAGTCGAAATGAAAATTGTCAGTTACGAAGCTTTTTGCATCGTAGATGTCATTAAAATGTGTTTTCTTCCTATTTTTACTGTCATACTAACGGCCCAAACGCGGTTTCGTCGGCTTATAACATGAAGAGAGGCCAGTCGTGGCGCAGTGGCACAAAGTGTGGTTGTAAAACCGATTGGTTGTGGGTTCGATCCCCACTCGAGGAGATGAAATATTTACTTAAATTTATATTTTCATTTCTTCGCTCTGGTGTCGAGAGGCAAAGCGTGGCGTTGAGTTCCGCCACTCAACACGCAATGCCTCTAGAATTTGGCAGAAAGTGGGGAATGCAGTGTCTTAACACTAGGTTCTCTCTGCCTACCCTGCTGTGTGCGGTATACAGCTTGAAACTGATTTATTTATTTTTATTTTTTAACATGAAAACACGTTCGTTTATTGTTATATTATAGTCAAATTATACAAAATATTTAAATAAATTATAGTCTATGTTCTAGTCTGAAGTATGAGCTATAATACTGTAAAGTTTTGCCTAGTAAATCTGTACAGTAGTTGTTGCGTGATAGTGGCAGACATTCATCCTCACAAACTTTCAAACTTATAAAATTAGTAGGATCTCGTAGTATGCATAGGCTATGTTTTTTTGCTTAATTATTTTTTTATTACAATAGAAGCGTGTGTTATATCACGAGATAATTTAAATTGATTTTATAACTTTTAAATTAAACAAGCATATATATCAATTAACGGTATTTTAAAGACAAATTTTTACATCAAACAACATTCCTCGAACTAATTTAATGCCGCGCGTCGGCGATGGATTCCAAGCATCGCTATGTATCTAATCAATAAAGTCATTATTTTAATATATATTTTTTTTTCTTCATTAATTTGTCCAAGACATTTATTAGAGATGTTTCTTATCAAGATATTGGTTTATATTATTCATGTACGCATTATGTACATAAAGGAATATCTCAAATAGTACGATTTCATTAAAAATTATAAAAAATATAACCGAAAAATATTATAGGAACTATTAACTTATTATAATTATTTTTGGGATTTCAATTAAATTTATTCTTTCAGGCAATTTCTTTATTTTTATTTTCTTTTTTAAATAGGTAAGTACATCACTATATAAATATACACAAAACTATAATGTCATAAAACAAAATGATTAAAGTTATATTGTCTATTGTCATTGTTTACGAGATTTTTTTTATTACAAACTAAGAGATCTTTAAGAACAGATAAAATAAAACTATGGCCGTCATCATAAGTGTTTTAAATCGCAAATGATTTAAATATTTATTATCTTGTGATATAATCATCTTTAGCATATTGACAGCCAATTGACAAGATCAAGAAAAATTCCGCTCCGCCGGTAATTTAATTAACTTTGTATTAAACCGTAAAGATATACTAAATAATTTTTATCTATGTATAAAATCAGCGATCTCGATTCGCGATACTATTAAAATCTATAAGACATTTTGAACAACACCAAAAATAAGACGTAAATTTTATCATTTGGCGAATTTACATTTTATACCTGTAGTTAATTAAGGAATGAGTATTATCAGGTTTTATTATTAATATTATGTATTATTATTATTATATAGCGTGAAGTTGGTTTATTTTTTTTATTTATTAATATACATGGGATATTGAGATTATGTTTTAAAAATATCGAATACTCATATTGAAAATATAGATAAAATATTATAATCCAAATACTTACATTTTTGCTTACAAATATTTAGTTGAATTTAAATTTAAAAAATAATCAAATGCGCTTTATCCCGTATACAGCAGGGTAGGCAGAGAGAACCTAATGTTAAGACACTCCGTTCCCCCTTTCCGCCGATATTTCATTTCTTCAAATGGAAATTGAACCCAAAACCAGTGGTTACAGCCACACTTTGTGCCATTGCGCCACGACTGGCCTCAAATTAAAAATATTTAGTCGCATTTATATTTAAAACAATACGAAGATTTAATACATTTGTGTATCAGACAAAAAAATGCTTGTGTATCTGGACGAGATAAGCGCAGCCACGAGTAACAATCCAGATGTTCCTGATACGGCATGATTATAAAATTGGCTTCATAAATCTTTATTAGATGAGTTTATTAAGCTCTAGGTCACAGATGACAGGTAATGTTATGGTTATGCTTTTATAATATGTATATAGATATATATATTATTTATAAATTGGTTTCTTTCTTTAGATTTTTTTATGTCTCAGAAAATATTAATACTTTTGTTTTTAAAAATATGCCCATATACTATTAATAAAAAAATATTCAGTTAGTTGTAGGTCCACGTGAATAAAAGAAAAGATTTATATTATGTAGCGTATTTCATACAAAATCTAACAAAAACGATGCATAAGTGCTCATGTGTTTTGATCGCGATGACTTCGAATCTAAATTTTTCCGTGCTTCAATAAACCGCCGTGATTATTTGATATTAATTTGTTCTCGATATTTTTAGTTAAATGAAATTGAGAGACAAACAACATAGTGATCTTATAAGAGTTCCATTTTTTTCCTTTTGTGGTATCGAACTCAAAAAAATGTCAAAATTATAGATTCCTACGCTTATTTACATGACTGAATTTCACATACATAATAAATATTATTTTGAGTATTTTTCTTATAGGAATTTATATTAATAGTCACAAGAATGCAATGCCTTGGTTGCTCTTAGTAAACAAAAGAATGTTAGACTGTAGAATAGAACAATTAAAAAAAAAGGAAAACCTCCATTAACTTAATAATAACAATTTAAAAACACCACTATGTACCAATATGTCAAAAAGTCAAAATTATTATAATTTTATAAAGAAATGCAAAAGGGTGGAAGAGCCAATACTCAGAATATAGAAGCATAAACAATTTATCCGGTTACGAAATTAAATATGATTTGAATGTATGTATCTAAAAACAAGACCGACTCGAGCGGTCCCAGCTATTATAAAGTCGTAAAAGACGGTTTTTTTTGTAATTTGCTACCGTCTTACGTTAGATATTTATTGCAAGTAGTTATTGGTCTGTATTTAAGATTAGTGTGTATGTTTTTCAATTTTGTATGGACTTAGGGATTTTGTATGTTTGACATAATTATATTCTTTTTGTCGATCGACGACGATTTTTTTAACGCTTGTGAATAAATAATTGTCTTTTTTACGGACTTCCTTTTTTTGAAAAGGAACAAGTTGTTAACTATATTTTTTTAGATGAGTCCGTCGATATTTCCTTCATTTTTGACCGAATTTAATGTTTTTTTTTATTTGTGAGAGCGTACTTTCCCATAAATTCCCCCAATGTATGGCACGATGCGTAGTAATTAGGTATATTTGAAAATAAAACATAATTCAAATAGTATACAAAATGCCCATTTTTAGTGTTTATTCAACTTTAATATGTGCGAGAGTAAAATAGAGTGAATAATGATTTATTTAATGTACATTATGATATTGTATCAGTTATATTTTTATCAGCTTCGCGCAGTACACACAGCAAGAAACCCAAAGGGAACCTATAAATAAACTATATATATATATAAACTATACGTTCGATTTGTGAATTAGGTACTTTAACAACAATTTAGTTAGCATTGTGTACAGGGTGGAACTCAATCGTAAGGTGTTAATCAATTTAAAATGCACTCCAAAACCGGTTGTTAACATTTATGAGTCATTTTATGAACACGAACAATTCGACGACGTGTAATGTTTAATTTGAGTGCAAATGTTCTCATATATTGAACCACACACTTTTTTAGTGTCATTTTGAACGAATCTACCTAAAACTAAATAATAGTATATATTTTTTCTATCTTCACGCTGTATCACGCACACAACAGGGTAGGGTTAACACTCCTAGCGGAGTGTGTTAACCTAGGGTTAACCTAGTGTTAACACACTCCGTTCCTCATTTTCTGAGGCATTTTGAGTCGCGGAACTCAACGTCGATCGCCTCGACACCAGAGCGAAAATAGGAAAATATGAAATATATACATCCTCGAGTGGGTATCGAACCCCCAACTCGTCGCGTTTATGGCCAAATATTACACATGAATGGATTGCCAGATAATAATTCTGATATGGAATATATAATGTGAGTAACAAGCGCGGTGTTTTGCTGGACAGCGGAAGCGCGAATAGACACGGCGCAGACAAACACACGCACTACTTCCGTCGCGACGGGCATCGAACTCATCACCTGTGATGTATTCTATGATAGATATAAGGTATTCATATGAGACTGGAACGCGACGGTTGTGGGTTCGATCAGTATTATTGTCATGTATTATTGTTTATTAATATTTTCATTTCTTCACTGTAGCACTAAGGCAAAAAGTCCGGCGTAGAGTTCCACCACTCAACACGCAATGCCTTGAAAATTTGGCGGAAAGGGAGGAACGGAGTGTCTCAACATTAGGTTCCTATCCTACTGTGCGTGATACACCGTGAAGCTAACTTCATATAATGTATAAAACACTAAAAAAATACGAAAATAAACTATAAAATTTAATTTAATAATCCATATTCTCTCAATATATTAGGTGAGAACTAACCCATAGATTGTAACTTGTAACCTATAACTCAAATAGCAGCAGATACCAATTTAAATGCAGTAGTCAATAGTCAGCCAGTTTAACATGTTATCAAGGCCCGAATTATTTTGAATATTTATATACCTAATGTCCATACAAATGTAGTTTATCTTACACAAATGAAGTACCATATTTATTAGGCGCTTTAAGTACTTATATTATCTATGTTCGAAGCTAAAAATAAGAAGTATCTATTAATTATACATTCAGTGAATCAGTTTTAATTTCATTTAATTTCCTTGTAAAAAATGCGGACACGGTAAGATTTATAATTTCGTGTTATCATATTATTATATGTATAAAATTGTGATTATGTTTTGTATATTTTACTCATAGTTTTTTTTAAAATATGTTAATAACTACGAACGAGATGAAAAAAATACAGTTAACGATCCTGTTATTTGTTTTTTTTTTCTAAAGTTCGCCGAAAGTTGTGAACGTAAATTAGAAAAACGTAATTAAAATTAAAATTACCCAACAAATTTGAAATGTAAATTGTAAATAAGTGCGACAGATTATGGATTCGATTCTCTCTCGAGGAAATGAAATATTTACTATTTCGAATAGAGTTCTTGTGTCGAGGCAAGTGCGGCGTTGAGTTTCGCCATTCAATATGCAATGCCTCCAGAATTCGATGGAACATCAGGAACGGAGTGTTTTAACAATAGGTTCCGCCCACCGTGCTGTATCCGGGATACGGAGTGACGGTAAATAATAATAATAATATTTTGTAAACGTTTTGTAATAATAAAACTTTACTTTTTTGAAGAGTTAAGAATAATACCTACCTAAATCTCACTTTTGTAGCTATTGCACAATAATTTGTTTATACGTAGATAGCATTTATTACTTCTTCGGGAGGAACGTATATTTGTGAATAAACTTTAAACATTTTTGTATCTGTTCTGATCTATAGCGTATGCATTTAAAATGTATATTATTATAATTTTTATTGCTTCACCTTCCTGGTCGTAAATGGCCTTGGAAGAAGAATGATGCGAAATCGAATTTGGTATACAGTTGTAAAGTAAGAATACTAAAATATTATTTAATGTTCAACGCTAGCTATGATTTTTATTTTTTAAAAATGAATCGTTAATGAAATTGTTAATGATACATCCTTTCTTTTTCTATCAACCATATTTGAGATATTATGTGTGATAACGAACTCTACATTGTCTTTTATCTAGTCAGAGGAACCAAAAAACCAAAGTATTTCCATATAAAAATAAAAATGAAAACTTGGATTCAAATTTGTGACCATCGTGTCTACAACTAAATAATTTGTTAATGTACAAACCTTTTGGTACGCCAAGGCGTAACTGCTCCTTTTCCCATGAAGCGAAGGTAGCCTTCAGCGCTTCGGCCATCTTCTTGTTGGTGCCGGGCGTGAGCGGCGGCACCTGCGATGGGATATCTGCAAGAAAAAAAAATACTATTTACATATGAAATTATACTTATTTTCTTTTCTTATTTTCTTTTCTTCTTTTGTCTTCTTTCCTGTAAATATATTTTTATAGGAGAGTAGTCAGAGGGAACCGCATTAGTGTTGCACTCCGTTGCTCATTTTCCATCGAATTTTTTTGAAGCGTTGCTTATTGACTAGCGAAACTACGCCCCGGGCTACACTATAACAAGCTATAGCTCAAAATGGACTGGATATGTTTTATTATTGAAATTATTTTAACATTTAAGTTGTATAATTTTTTTTATACATAATATTATAATTACAATATTAATATGTATATTATCTCTAAAATTTGGTTGCAATTACACGGAACTATGTTCTTTGGTAAGATAAAAAGCTTTTTAAAATAATCGGCCGATAAGCTTAAGGGTGGCTTTAGATCGGACTATCGATGTTTTCTTATCTCGATCGAAACCCGTTCTGTTTACGATTGACAAAGATTGGTAGGCTGGAGTGGCGTTCTAGTATAACAATAGCAATCAAAAATTTTATAGTTTTAGATAAAGATTTATGTTGTGGATAAATGTTTATTAATTGATAATACAATGTACTTGGATAACTAATTCTATAAAGTATAGTTTTTAAAAATATATTGTGACCACACTATACGCAGATTAAACAAAACATATCTCATATTTAAAGACGGAACAAAAAGAAAAGGAAATACAGTAGTTGTATCTGTAATTACTGAAGAGATTAATGAAAAACAGAAAAGGACGTAATAAATGAATATTTTCATTTTCAGTGAGACAAATGAAAAAAAAATGTAGTATATTTAAGACACAAGTCTAACATTTTTTATAAAAAAATATTTTGCAGCTTTACGTTGTATCCCGCACACAGCAGGATAGGCAGAGGGAACCTAGTATTAAGACACTCCGTTCCACACTTTCCGCCGAGTTCTGGACGCATTGTGTGATGAGTGGCATAACTCAACGCCCCGTTTTACCTCGACACCAGAGCGAAGAAATGAAAAAGATATTATTTTAAGTTTTAATAGAACATTCTATGTAATGGAAGTCGTCGAGTTACTTCAGTATGGGAGCGCTAAAGTTAATTAGACCTATTGAGAAAATAAGTAGCTAAGATGTTTCATTGGATAGTTAAAGGGTTTGATTAGTGTTAGGTAGCGATGGCGTCGAAATTACTGATCATTGATTACAGAGGCGTATTACTAGTTACCGGGAACTGGCTTTTCTTCTATTAATTTACTGTTCGAACTAATAACGTGTACATTATTTCTATATATTCAAAAAAATATGAACTCCATACCATTTTGGTGCGATATATGTAGCATTAACATTTAAATCTACGATCTAACATCTGGAGTCATATTAAAATGTTCTTTGTTATATCGTAAAGTTCCTCGGGTACATCAAAGTTGAAGAGTGACAGACTATTAGTGTCCACCGCGGTGAGTATCTTCTAATCATAGGTGACTCGATCAGCCGGTGATTATTATCGTCAGATTAATTACTTCATCTAAGGTATTTATTTACTGGGCAGCGAGGAACAAATTAATAGTTGATTTCTTTTGAGTCCCGATGGCTTGGAATAAAATAAATCAGAGATAAACAAGCAAGATTGCGTTGTGTGTGTGTGTGGTGCGCGGACGCAGGTTTCATTCATAAGTGCGGCTGGTTTGCGGCGCGTGTGTGCGTGGGCGTGCGGGTGTGTGCGCGTCTTGCACACCTGCCGACCAGTTCTGAGATGTTGAGATTTGTACTGCTCTCCCACGGTCGGTGCCCGCTCCGATCTTCTAGCTGAACCGTTCTGATTCTGATATCATTTAAATGTTTCGTACGTATTCTCGACCAAAACGAAACGCGAGTCGTTTGTGGACAGCAAAAAAACGTATGTGAACTAAGACAGGTTACGTGTTATTAGCATAATATGTCGTCGTAATAATTCATATGTATCGATCGTTTTTAAGTGAATATCAACGACTGTGTAAACGTCTGTATTAAATAAAAATTTAAAGTTGCTTATTTTTTACTGTCTTGAGTCTTTGCTCAAGTAAAATTAATAAGAAGTATATTGCATTAGTTTTTATAGCTTCACTTTACTGTATTCCGCATATAGCAGGGTTGCATAGGGAACCTGGGAACCTAGTGTTGAAACACTCCGAAACCCATTAAGCCACCTTGGTTCCCCATTTACCGCCGAATTCTAATGGCATTGCATGTTGAATGAATGTACTATGCCTCTACACTAAAGGGAAGAAATGAAAATATTAAATGTTTCATCATCTCGAGTGGGAATTGAACCCAAGCTACTTATACTTTCGTTTTAATATTTTAAAATGAAGCAGTTGCAATTGTAACGAATCACGCAGACATTAATTGCGAGCGAGCGCATTGTGATTTACTCTTCGAAGCCGGCAGCTGCACTTGAATCATTGCGTACGCGCATCTTTGTGTGCTATAATACCATACGAACGATATCCTTTATCGGAAATGAGATTTGAAAGAGTTGTGCAGGTTAATCCTGGTTTATTTATCGGTGGTGTTTTTTTTTATATTTTATTGTCCAAATGATATATTGCCTATTTTATATGGTTATAAGAGATATTTTACTATGTAAATCCAACTAAAGATAGTAAATTTTATTTCAGAATTAAAGGAATTGATGAGGTTTTTCTGCTTGCCCAGTGCAATTTAGTTTACAGTACTAAAGCAATATATTTATTAAACAGGGTTGTTGTTAAAATTAGTTGCATAAGTTCAATGCAAATCAACATACTCAGAATTTTCATTATTATGTCAAATTAAAAACTTATTTTGATGTTATACGAGAACCACGTGTAGAGTGAAATATTGTTATTAGCCACATAAAAATTAATAAGATGTGATCTGCTAAAATAAAATGTGTTAATTTGAATAAAATGAATCAAATGTATAATTTTATAGATATTAAACTGACAATATTTCCATCATAAATTCTTGTTTTTTACTTGGAATATTAAAAAAATATTTGTTTTTTTTTAGCTTCACGCTGTATCCCGCACGTAGAAGGGTCAGCAGAGTAGACGAGACAGACTAGAGTCTTCTTTTCGCTCTCGAACGAATTCTGGAGTAATTGCGTGTTTAGTCGACGTCGTCACTTTGTGTCGATACTAGAGATCGAAGAAAATGGAAATATTAAGCATCAATCATCTCCTCGAGTTAGAATCGAACTCACAACCAGTAGCGTTCACAGTCACACATTAATTGCTACATCACGACTGCCTTCAATTTATAATATAAGAAAAAAATACATTTTTTAATACAATTTATAAATCGTTTGTGTTAGCCGAGATGCTTTAAGATTAGCAATCTTCTGACTGAGTGAGTAGAATTTTCTAATAAGCAGTAACTCATTATATTTGCTTGACATTTTACATAAATTACTCAGGCCAGTCACTATTGTTGTATGTAATATAATTGCAAATAAAATACATCGAGTGTATCACGCACACCTGCACACAGCACCCATTAATGCATCCACATTTACATATAATAATTATTATCACTTTATTCATATTATTAATAGCATTCATAATATAAGGATATAAAGTGGTATTGTTTTGACTGAAATGTAGGTAACGCAGAGACAATTGTAAATTTTTAATGTTCTAATTATATATATTTTAATTCTATTAATAATTTTGAAGTGAATTAATTTGTATTTACATGTTGTGCTAGGTCGTTATAGTATAAACATAATATTATATATTTTGGGTACGTCTTCTAGTACAGATAAAGAAATAATTGTGAAAAGTGAACATTAATAGAAAAAAACAATACAAAGTTATATTTGTAGTTCATGTCATACAAAATGAGTACCTACATATGCTCGCAAACTTAAATTTGTCTTCTTTTATAAGATCTAGAGAGTACTTTAAACCTTGGAGGGCGAGTCCGACTCGCACTTAACTGGTTTTTTTATTTGGTTCACCTTTGCGTAGACCGCAAATACGGATGATAAAAAGATTGTAATTAAAAAATATATATTTTGAAATGACAAAAATGAAGAGCAGAGGTTCCGTTTCCGTCATTAAGATAATTATTACGAGTGATTTTGTCCTAATTATCGTATACGACTTCCGATAGCTACCATCCGTCCATCTGGATCGCGTCTTGTAAAAACTCGCTTTGCAAATTAATGAAATTTATCCTTAATTATTGGATTATTTACAAATTATGTTCTCATTTTTTTTTTCATGTTTACTGTAATACATTTTGTTCTTTTACGGCGTTAAATTACTCGCTTGTTTATCAGTCTTATCTTATACTTCATTATCAGTTTCACGCTGTATCCCGCACACAGCAGGGTAGGTAGAGGGAACCTAGTGTTAAAATAATGTTAGTTAATTAAATTATACACTTGGTGTCATTCTTTGTGGATATTTTCTACAATGATATCTATTGGATTCTTACTTTTTTTCAGGTTTAAGTTGTATCCATGTGGCAAGTAGCCAGAGGAATTCTAGAGGCGTTGCTTGTTGAGTGGTGGAACTCAACATCGCGCGTTGCCTCGACACTTGAGTGAAGAAATGAAAATATCGAAGCCACAACCTGACGCGTTTACAGACACGCTTGTACGCCACGACTGGCCTCTACACTCTACACTCCCCGGGTTCTTATATTTTAATAAAAGAAAGTTTACGATATTTCAAAGAATATGTAATGCAGATAATGTATAAAACCAGTGGTTAAGTTTAACTTTGTAACGTAAGTAGGGAAGTGCTTTGGGGTTGTAATTGTAATCATAAAATTGCTGGTTCTCAACACGTGTTCAATGTAATAAAATGTAAGTGTCCACGGAAATGAAGACAGTCGGACTTTTTCTTATCCCTTTATGTTCACATTAAACCTTAATGAAGGTGTAGTGGTCGTTTAAATTCTCTACCTCGAGTAATGTTTCTTTCTGTATCTTTTGCGGCCTCGCGACATATTTCTTTGTGGTGAAACTTTTTTTTTTAATGAACAATTTAATAGTCTGTTTTCAATTTCAAACTAGGAGTCTAATAATAATAATATCATTTTGTAAAGTAAATCCATCTATCTACTTTATTACAGAATATTATTGTTAGTTTATTTTAAAAAAACAAGTTACAGTACAAAGAAATACGTCATAATGGAATATCCACACTGTTTTCTTAGTTTTACGCTGTGTTCTCTTTACCAGAGCGAACAAAATATTAAAATATGCTATTTCCTCGACTGGTAATTGAACCCACAACCTTTCGAGTAATTGATTGATGAGTACTTTGATATAATAATAAACCTTCTTTTTCGTGAAGTCTTGTCTTATGAAACCTTAAGGTTATTTATCCAATGTGGAGGTTAAATGTATTGATTGTATCGACAGTGCCGAATTGTGAATGGCGTAGATACCGGCACAATAGGACGGAGATGCGCTCGGGCACACCGCTTTACAAGCTTTGTTGGTTTATCATTCATGTATTTAGGTATATCAATTAAGAAAAATTATACCAAACATTAAAAAAAACAAGAAGAAAATTAAAGAAGAATATTCAAATGTCTAAGAATATTTATTCAAAATATTCGTAAAAATATACAAAAAATAATTTTATATGAAGCAAGTTTATTTATGTAAAAAATAGATTATCTTTTGTGTTGCATTGTAAATTATTAATTTGACATATCAAATGAAACAGAACAAACGTTTCCCTCAATGCCACGAACGTATAAATGGCTGCAACAGGTGTCGACGAGGGTGAATTTAGGGGAGCGCCACTTGTTGCACAATCCAAACGACATTATTATCTACGAATAATACGAAAATATCATATTATTCGTAACAATGTCGTATTATATTAATCATTGCGAACGCAATAATATTAATAATAATTATTATTATTAATAATTACTTTAAAATTTCATGACGATGTACAATTCTTTAAAGTTAAATGTCCAAAGAAGTATAAGGTGAAAAATATTATTCTAGTTCATGAAATAAAAATTAATATATATTTTTTTGTTAATAACAAGTACCTAAGTGCGACTACAATGGCGTCAAACAACAAAAGCTCGAGCCATTTTTACCAGCGCGGCTATTGTTCGTTTGAACTTGGAACGTCGCGTGACGTAAACGGCGCGTGCGACGTTTCGCATTCAAATCGCCGTCTTCATAATTACTCCAATAACTGTTACTAACGTTCTCATTAGTTAAATTATACTTCACGATATATGCAATTTGAACGGCCATAAACATGGTAATCTAAGTGAGAATTAACTGGTGTTTGTTATGTACCTATCTCAAGTTAGTAAGTTAGTAAAAGCGAATATGGCTGTTGAATTTGTTATCTTTTAGCAGGTGTCATGTTATAATTTCTTGTGAATAGTTAATTCCAGTTAATTTATATGTATACGAATTTATTTTTATCTAATAATGTCGTTGAAAAAAGAAAAGAATATTTTATAATTATGATATGCGACAATAAAATCCGTCAGATTTTTTACCTCTTCTGTCACAATTTGAGGTATGTGGAGGATCTAATAATGCATCACTTTGTAATGTATTTTTAGGTCCTTTAGATAGTGACTAACCAAAGGTTGTCCACGTTGCCACACGTTGTCCCATATACATTGTACTTACTATTGTTGTATAATTTATATATTATTCTAGTTAATAGAAATATTTGCTAATATTATTAAGCTGAAGATTTCGCTTAAACTCGCTAATCTCCATAGCATCGAGAATGGCTATGGTCTATATGCCATCACGTATTTTCGATGTAACCCACTCTACCATCGGGCAGTTATTTATCTTGAGCACTTGGAATGTGTCATAACTCCTAGTTGTTTCCATTTGAACACGCAGACCAAACCACAATAAAGGTAATAAAACAATTTATTATAGACGTTTAGATGTAGCGTTTAAACATAACTTTTAAAACAGTAGCTAACAATAGTGGTAGATTAATCTAAAGATCTGTAACGTTGATCACGAATGTAGGCGAGAGACCTTTGCTCAATGACAGAGGCGGCGCGGGCGCATCATCTCATTGAGCGAGCACCGGATGGGCCAATCAGCGGCGTGAATGGACGCCCCCGCGCATGCGCTGCGGCACTGCTCCGTGCGTTATTAGCTCCCGTACTAGATGCCTTCTTCTTTGTTATACCAGTAAACTGTTATGACTTTTTATGGCCCCCGTGTGTGTTGAGTCGTAAACGCTCCTACTGTTGCTTCATTGACAGCGCTATTGTTCGCTTGGGAAGAGATCAAATATATTGAGACGTTCATTTTGTCGTTTGAGATGTTCAGCTATATTTATTAGACGTTTAACAGTCATAAGACTGTCTTACGAGTATAGCTTACAAACGTGTACTATACACGAAATGATATTTTTATAGTAAAATATATTGCACTTAATATATATAATTGTAATAGACACTAAAACCTAAAACTGTATTAATGGTCATTTAAACTGTATATTAAATATTGAATTGTACTAACCGAGTTTCTTTTTTCCTTAAAATTCAATAAAATAAAGTCTTTTCAAAGCGCAACTAAAGTTAAAGATTTACTTGATAGTCACCTGCATAATGTAAAAAATACAAATGTATTGTTTGGTAACGAATCTCAGACACAAGGTCTTCACTTTCAAGATCATCAGAGCATGCTCAGATCATAATTATGGTAATAGCGCTTGCGCAACTCCACTGCCCTAAGGTAAACACGCCATTTTACGGGCTGTGCTATTTAGATATAGGATAAAATTTACACGAAACAATTAAAACCGTATCTCGTTTTTATTATAATGAACGTTTTAATTATATTTGTAAGCAGTAGTTTGTTTTTTTTACCGTTAATACGTTGGTTTGTTATTAAAAAGTCTAAATAGTGGATATCTAACACAATGAAGCTTGGTTAGAGCGCGAAAAATGAAACAATGAGTTTATATCAGCTTCACGCTGTATCCCGCAGACAGAGAGAGCAGAGTAGGCAGAGGGTACATAGTGCTAAGACTCTCTGAATTTTGGAGGCATTACGCGTTGAGTGGCGGGTCTCAAAGTAGCGCTTTGGCTCTACACCACAGCGAAGAAACGAAAATATAAATGTTAAATAAATAAAGAAACGAATTTAATTCCGCAAACGTAAACTTTTCAGTGTATTCTTTCAAATAATACATTTAATATGAAGGGGTGTGTATTGAAGCGATTCAATCCGCTATTACAAGCGTTGATAGACGTATTCATATTCGAGTATTTCTTACGGTCACGCAGTGTACACATTTGGTACAAGAGCAGGCGAAACCGAGAGCGTTGCGTCACTGAGGATGATACATCGTTTTTCACAATCGACAATAGCTAGTGTTGCGAATTTTAATTCTGCAAATGGCCGAACTCTGGTATTAGGTAGGATTGACGGTTGACGCTTTTAATAATATGCATAACCTAACTTAGGTTCACGTTTGTATCCCTAGCGGGATAGTCAGAGAGACGGGTGCTATAATATATTATACGGTACGGATCATTCACAGAAAAAATATTATTCAGTGATTTTTTTTAATTATTTATATCGAATATAATTGAAAAAAATACTTGACCGAGTAAGTCTCTACGCAATAATAATTATGATTGTGTCAGAATAATTTATTATATGAAATATATGAACTGTGTATTTGTCGGTTATGTATACAATTTAAGTAAATTAGAATAAAATTACATTTATGTAGGCCGGTACTTTACTTTTGTATATGTCTAATTTTAATATGTTTACCATGTATCATAATAAATATACATATTTTACATCTAAAAAAAAAATTAATCAGTTTTAATATATTAATAATATATATAATATAATACCCCATAAAACACAGTAGACAGAGGAAACCTAGTGTTAAGACACTCCGTTCCCCAATTTTCGAGGCATTGCTTGTTGAGTGGCAGAGTTCAACGCCGAGCTTTTGCCTTGTTGCCAGAGCGAAGAAATTATAATATTAAGAAACAATAATTCATTCCCTCGAATAGGAATCAAAACCGCAACCGTCGCATTACAGTCACACCCTTGTGAAACTGCGCCACGACGGCCTCAATTCACATTTATTTCAAACGTTAAGTGATACTAACCTTTTGGCTTATTGAAAGCTTTCATCATGACTTTGATTCCCATGCCTGCAATTGCCGCCGTTGCTATCTCGTCTGGTGCGGGCTCTTCAAATTTCAACTTCACTACTTTTCAGGTTTTTGGTTATATTATATATATATATATATTTTTGTCTATATTATAATTTGTCCTTTGAGCACGTTTATATTTACAAACGTTTATAATTTAATATATATTTATATATTAATACTAATTTATTTTAATAAGATCAATAAATATCACATTTATTTTTTCTTAATCAGTTTTTAATGTTAATGTTCTAAGCACTCTTCACTGTTTTTCATTTTGTCGGTATTATTTTGTTACGTCACAGTAGAAGAGTTCATTATCGTATCACTTCTCATACTTTGTTGCACCTAAAAAATAGGACGTTTAAATTTTGCACTTGACTCCACTTCATTATGTTTTAATTTTTATTTTTGCTTAAACTAGCTCACGTGTTTAACAGATAAGCAAGGCGTAAATTAACAAGGCACTCGGAACGAAGTTAAGGGAGAAATATTCAAAGTAGGGAACATTCTCACAGGTGCACGGAACGGCTGAGCGTTTCCGGCCCCCACTCACCGCCCGCACCACCATCACCACCCCCGTTTAACCCCCGCGAGGCCCGCGGTTCCCACAGAGGCCGTCCGTCCGTGACGAGCAATTTTGCTAAATTTTGTGGTTAGGGTCATAGTACATCACTGGTTTCATTAGAATACTAAATTATCTTAATTAAATTAAATGCCAAAATGATTTTAGTAAATTTTTAGTAAAACAAATAATTATTTTTATAATAAAATACGATCATATATATGCCGGCATATATATAACACATTTATAGCAGCTATTTCCTACGTGTAAATAATTTTACTCTATCACACTAATATTATAAATGTGATAGTTTGTAAAGAAGAATGTTTCTTTCACTTTCACACAAAAACTACTAAACGGATCTATATGAAATTCTACAGTATTGTAGTTTATACATTAGAATAATGTGGGTACAACTTATGTAAATATTTTGTATAGTTTAGCTTTATTTAAGCTGATAATAAGTTAAAGCGGGCGCAGCCGCGTTCGGGTTAAATAATTTATATTATAAAAAAAATTGATTAATCAATTTAATCGAATATTTATAAAATAATCCCTAATACTTTAATGACATGCATTCGTTTTAATAATGTAACAAATTGATGGGTACAGTTCATCCGACCGCGAGGGTTCAAGGGTTAAATGCGTGTAAACATCTCTATCCGACTTAATAACCACTTCGTGAAAGGGTCGTGAGTGTGTAGTCACTCAAAATATTAAACTACGAGTATTGTTTACTAGTTAGTGGCAAGTTTTTAATGAATTTGTTGAACTTTTTTTTTATCGGTTCACACGTTTATAGAGATGGTGAAATGATAAGAAACTGTTTAAATCATTTTTACATCACATTTTATATATCTAATTTATTTTTCTGAGGCCAGGCGTGGCGCAGGGGCTAAAGTGTGACTGTAAAATTGACTGGTTGTGGTTTCGTCAGCAATCGAGTGGTGTGGTGGAATAGACAGTGGGGACGGAGTGTCTTAAAACTAGGTTCCTTCTGCCTACCCTGCTGTGCGGGATACAGCGTGAAGCTGATTTTTTTTTATTTTTTCATTATTAAGAATAGTTAAATTTTGCCTTCTCAGTTAAAATATATTTATCTTAAAGTATTCTCAAAGCCGCGTTTGTGAACAAATGAAGCACAATTCATATATATTCAATCTAACTTACTTAACGGAGATGGGGGCCAAGAGTTGCCCTCAATAGAAATCAAATTTATTCACCGCAGGCATAAAAAAATTAGGAACGAAATTTAAGTGAATTATTTTTAAAAGGTTATATATTTATTAAGAAGTATCAATTGTAAATAATTTTTATATGAAACTATATGATATATACAAGATATAGGATATATAGAATAGGTATTTATATTGAAGATGTTAGTGGTTGTTAAAGTGGTCTTTTGTGTGATAATACCGTCGTCCATTAGGTTTTATTAACATCTACAGCGAAGAATAAGAAGATTCACATTATAGTGATGTAATTTGTAACAATTGCTTTCTCTCTAAACTATATATCAAAACGCTGAATTCGCTTAGGTGTGTGACTTTAGACATAGAGAAGAATTGCAATATAGTGGTTTTATTTGCTGCAAAAGTACCTACAAATATTGCATTTTAACCTAATTATACGAAGTAAGATTTAGTAAAATATTTAATTATTGATAATTTATTTTTGAATAAATCAAAGTTAAATATATTTGGAATTCATATTCACAAGCCAAGCTGGTGTGATTGTGGTCAATCAGGTGGTCGGACCGATACTGTCGGCCCTGGGTCAACTAACTCGATTGTCGCGCCCAATTTGTCTCCCGACCAGGCAAGATCGATTATTTTAAATTAATTTTATTACATTTACTTATGGAAGCAATCATTTATTATAATTTATTATAATTAATAATTTATATAAACAGTAAACCCATCCTTATATAAGTATTTTAGAAACACGTTTATAAAAAATTTAGATTTTATAGAAATAAATTGTCGTTATAATACATTTGAATCAAATTAATAATAATTTTTTTAAATTTGACTTAAAACACACAACGATTCTATATAGTGATTTAGTGTGAATATTAAATATTTAATGAGCAAGAACAAAGCGGTTACTTCAGCTAACGCCCGCGGCTGTGCAGTAAACCAAGAGCTGGGTGTCAATTGCACTGCGGGATCAACCGGGGTCGGCCCTAATTTGTATCTCATCTTCGACCCTCTTAATAGGAAAGTGGACACCCGCATTCAACATAATAACATTAATGTAGATTTTGTTTTAACATATCATTGAGGCCAGTCGTGGCGTAGGGGCGCAAAGTGTGACTGCAAGCGCGATTGGTTGTGGGTTCGATTATCCCTCGAGGAAATAAATATTTGTTTAAATTTATATTGCCATTTCTTCGCTCTGGTGTCGAGGTTAGGGTAAGGTTAAGTTCTGCCACTCAACACGCAGTGCTTCCAGAATTTGGCAGAAAGTGGGGAACGCAGTGTCTTAACATTATGTTCCCTCTGCCTGCCATGATGTGTGCGGGATAGCGTGAAGCCGTTTTTTTTTCTAATTTAAAGTACAGGCAGACACACAGACATTCGAACGGAATTCAATTTATTCCGGTTTGAAAACACGTTTGTCTCGATATGTTTTGATGGGCCGTCCGAGATTTTGTACGGTTTTGCTTGATGGACAAACAAACAACCAACAATGGCTCCTTCGGCGAAGCGCGTGTGACGCGGGAAACGATACAAATGTGGAACAATGCTTGTATAACAATCTGGTGTGTTGATGCAAACAGCCATGTTGTAGTTTTAGTATGTATGTATAAGCTTTTAAACATATTGTCTAACTATTATACAATGTTGAGGCCGTCGTGGCGCAGTGGTGCAGGTGTGTGGTTGTGAGTTCGATTTTCAGTCAGGGGAATGAAAGGGCAAAGCGTGGTGTTGAGTTCCACCATTTAACGTGCAATGCCTCGAAAATGAGGCGAAAAGTGGGAAACAAAGTGTCTTAATACGGGGCTCATGCTGTGGAGCCTAAAAAATATACAATGTTTGCATGTAACACTATTTGTTTGTTTGTTTGTTTATCGCTCAATTGGCACGTTGGTGATAATTTTTACTATAGACCACACGTTAACCATACAAACTATTTATTTAATAAATTTACAAGTTTACTTTTACTTCCATTATTAGGTATTAAATCACGCATAATTTTAAAAATTTAGCCCACATAATAAATTTTATGAATAATATATATTTCAACCACATTTTTTTTGTATAATCTATTGAAATATAAATTTATTAATCTGTGGTTAACTCACAAGTAGTATAGATAATGTGGCGGCGGTCGTCCCATTTCAAGTGATTTGACCTTAGACCGTTCAATTAAAACGTAGTCGGTGGGGCGGCGATAAATATATATGTACGTATATAGAGGTGTATTAGATATGTAGGTACTATTTCTACGTCGAACCATTCATATTTACATATACTTTAACAAAAAATAACTAAAGGTAGATTAGAAATACATTTTGTGATTATATTATATTAGCATTAAAACTACCTATGTATGTATGTATATACGTATTTTTTATCAGATTTGAAATTAAAAACTTTATATACGTAGCTAGCATTAAAGGAAGGGAACGGGTATAATATTAAATTCTCGTTTTTATTTCGTAGTGGGCTGTTAAATGTGGTGATAGATATGGATTTTAATTTCTATTCAAAATCTAGTTTTCAAGTACGTAGTAAGCACACTTGAAGTATAATGTTAATCTAGCTATCTATAATATGCTAAAAACAGTAAAAAAAATATGTATAATTTTTTGTCTGTCCGTCTATTTTTGGACCTTGGCAGGCCTTTGGCTAAAATTGCTTTTGAACGATTGCATACCGCAAACAGAACTATAACAGTACGTCTTAACTATAAGAAATAGGAAAATGTTGACTTAATTGTTGTGGAACCTGATAAGCATTTTTCATTGACATATATCTAATATTGAAGATCTGAAAAGAATACTGAACTATAAACAATTAAATGCGGCCTTTTCGGTGTGATAGTCATATTTCATTGATATAAAATCTGTAAAGACCTGAAATATTTAATGAAGTACCTTCATAGTACAGCTAAAGCATAAAAAAATATGAAATGTCGCTTTAGTAGAAGCTGTTCAGTTTATTTAAATATCTAGGAAAATGGCAACATCTGGGAAACGGGAACGTCTGGTTAGAAGTTCGATTCCACTTAGTGGAAGTAAGTAATATGAAAATGGTCATGGAGTCCACGCAAATGAAGTTGCTGGTGGCTGCTAGTATATTTAGTAATTGCATATATAAAGTGTTAGATAACTAATAAGGTGTTTACAAAAAGTTAATATAAAGTCTTGACTGTTACAGATATGCCTCGTTACAAGCTCAAATAAGGATTGACTAGTTAACTATATTAAAAGGCGTGAATTGTAGAAAAAAAATATTCGCTTTTCCAACTCCGCTCTACATTACGGTTTATGTATCAAAAACTGTTCTAGACTGAATAGTGGCCTCACAAACAAGGGTACGTCAGTTACTCACAAGGGTGTCCCCATTTTAAGTTTTAAATCTACATATTAATGAACGCAGTACGATAAGAATGTAGGTACCTACTGTAAATATGCCAAGAAGCCATTACGAAGTTGATAATATAACTTTTTTTTTCTAAAGATTGAAAATGACAAGTAACTTTGCAACAGCAAAATTTTAAAATGCCACTAAAATTATGAATATATTTGCGTCGTAAAATGCAAATGGCGTATGAATTACATGGAGCAGCATTTCAAAGCGTTATTAATTATATTTTTTCGTTCAACAATCACGACACAGAATTGGCGTTTGCTATCGGAATTTTTGGCTTTGATTTGGAGTGGGTGTTCTGAAAAGTTAGGTAAATGAGATTACGAGGCGTGTACGCGAGTGCGCTGGTCGGGGTGGGCTGGTCGGCCATTGGCGAACGCCTCCCACCGCCCACGCATGCGCACCGTTCCGCCCGCGAGAAAAATCTTCTGAGAAGAAAACTCGGTGAAGTCACGGATATTCAAAATTTAATGTTTTAGTATTGCGTGGGTGAGCCGTCTCATACCTTAATAATGCATGAAATATCTAGAAACCATAGTGTTTATGATCACAAAAACATAAGTTGATCAACTTATAATATTTTTTTTTGTCAATAGTATAACAATAGCAAGTTATGCACCCAACGCGTAAAAATATTTTGCAATATACAAGAGAGTGTAAAAAAGTTAAATCTAGCTTTTTTTAAATTTTGTAACAATATAACAACACAATTTAATTTTCGACAATAAATTATATGAATGGTTGTAATAAATGTCAAATTTTATTGTAAACATGTTCTCTGTATTTCTGATTATAATATAGGGATTCATTAGACATGCAAATGAATGCAATTTCAGTACTTTTGTATGTAAATTTGATCGGTTTAGGGTTAAGTTCAGTGTCGCAGCCATTTTATATAACGTTTCGTTAAGAACAAAGGCATTAAAGTACAAATGGTAGAGTGAGGAAACAGTTAATATGTTGCCATATTTCATAATGATTTGATCTCTAGCCAAAAGTCACTTCAAACAGGTGACTTAAACTTAAATTAAGTGATGAGAAATAAACTTAGATACCTATCTAAAGCCTTAGAAGTCAGCCTCTACATATTATTTTACCGTTGGAGACTATTAATAACATGCTATCGCTTAATAAGTACCTACTGAAAATATAACTGTCGTTGCAATTTTATTAAAATTAAACAGGCATATAACGTGCTGTATAACAAGACATCTGAGGCAATTAAAAAGTATACATATACATTGTAATATACGTATTATATAGGGCAAAACCTTAAAGTTTTTATTATTTTATTTGTATCTATATAAAGTGCGTTCTTTTAACATTCATATCGTGCATCGTATAAAATTATTTGTCTATAAAACACAAATATAGCTAACGTATATCATTATAATTGCGAATTTCAATTATTTATAATCTGTATTATTTGTAGAAATGTCAAAATCAAAACTATGTTAATATAATGTCATGTTAAAACATATCAACGGTAGATATAAATGTTATATATCAGATGTTGATTTGTGTTGAAGAGGTTATATTATCGCAAAAAAAAAAAGTCGTATATCCCTTTGTTTATCTGAACGCAACACGCTCGTTAGAAATACTGACTCACTACTACGGTTGGCTGACTGCGAAAATTTGTCAATTGTTCGTCCAAATTTTGTGGATGGAATGCAAAGCTTAAAATAAACTCTATGAACTGGCAATAACTAGGTAGGTTTTATTATTATAACCAAGCTACAGTATGAATTAAATATAAATAAATATACCTACATTCTCTTACTAAAACTTTGTACTCATAATGTTGCCAGTACACAAGAAACAAGTGTGACCGGGAAACAAGAAATAGTTTATTTTCAGTAAATCGTGGTTCCGTGAATATATGCTATGCTATATAAACAATTGATTCGTGATTCATTACTTGCATGAGGTGATTTATATTTTTGTATATGTTATTTCAATTTTTAATTTACGATAACAGTCTTTGGTGAATGTTGAAAATTTTTAGGGTTTTAAGCTATTTTATTTAAAGATTAAGTATGAAGGTAGAATTTTGTTTAAAATGTTTTATGAGATCGTATATTCTATAACTGATATTCATAAGAAAATGATTAAACAGAAATTTATACTATATACATTTATACTATACACTATAAAATAACCTACATTGCAAGAGTGGAAAATTTTACTAAAATAAAATTTTAACAATGTATCATATCTCTTTGTATAAATTATTTGACCTTGTATTTAAAAGGAATGTTTAATATAAAAAATAACTTTATAATATTTAATAATAATATAGAACACACTGTAAAATAACTAACTGATCAAAACTTAACGTCGTAATGGGTTGCGTATGGCAGTTTAAAATCAATAATTGTGCAATATACGAATATGTTGCTACGAAACGCATTTAGTGAAAACATAAGTAATTACTGGAAGCACCCTAAATGGGGTCTCTTATCTGTAGCTATTGTTTAACACGCCTTTTTCATTCCCACGTTCGTTGGCGCGCTGATAACGCTCTACCTGTGCCCGTGCCTCAAGGAATTCTGACTAAATACTTAAAGAAAATAGATGCTTCGCGTATTATAATGTATCGTAAGAAAACGAGATGCCATGTTAATTTGAATCTTAAAAACATTTCGCTATCATACATAACGAGGAAAGATTAAGTAAGATTTAATTTGAGATCAGATTCACTGTCAATTTTAAGCTTTCTATTTAGATTTTAAGCAAAACATAAACAAATTAACTATACGGCAATTGAAAAACATAATCGTTTTTATATCTTTCAATATTATTATTAAAATTAAAACGAAACAGAGTCAAACAAAGACAGCCGAGAGTCAAGAGCAAAATTCGCCGGCGACCCACACATATCAGAAGGACAGATATATTGCGATATGTACATATGAGAGCCGAATCCATTATCCAATGACGTACTGCAATTACCCATTTAGCGTAATTTGGGCCATTGTGAACGTGTCCAGCTCCTCTCGTACATTCTCGGCGTCACTCACTCAAAAGCACCAAACAACGTTATCACAAGAGAGGAAACACAAAGTGGTTACAGTGTACAGTGGCTATCGCGGGTACTGGTGCGGACTAGACATGGGTGCCGGTGTTGGATGTCCAGAGCCATGCGGCGGGCGGTGAGCGCGCGTGCGTGTCTGCGGCCGGTGCGCGACTGCTGGCTGAATGGGCGCCGGCGGAGGGGCGAAGCTCGCGTCTCGCGGCTCCGGCTCACTCCCGGTGAGCTTACGAAAATCACCAATTGCGTCTGCCCTCTCAGAGCGATGCTCTATTTGCATGTGAGTGTTCAATCACTCACCTTTACTAGTGCTAGTGCCACAGGATTAATGATAACCTTTTTAATGTAGTAGACCTTCGAGATTTTAAAGAGCTTTCGAAGCTGAGCGGCGCTACACATCCGGTGCCACCTGCTCGCACTGAATAAGAGACAACACGTTAGAATGAGATAAAGTGATCGTTTAGCAAACAGACCGGATGGCGGACTCGGTCATGAATGAATGCGCCGTCTCTGTCCAGCGCACGCGTTTGTGTATCGCCGTCTCGCTCGGCTACAGGTTGTCGCCGTAGAGGAAGTGAAAGGGACGGGAGGCGGTGTAGTAAATATTGCTCACCACCTCACGGGAGTATTTCTAAGGGTTTCCAATTTTTTGTCGATTTCAATACATGTCTAGCTTCATTCAATGATTTTTAAGAGTAATCCAACACTTTAATGGTAAATCGTAAACAAAATATTTAGTTTTATCAAAAATCCTCTTAAAATAGACTCAATTTTAGGATATGGATATGATCATTATCAGCTGTTGTTAGTATTATGCTTCTTAGTTTTATTGACAATTTAAATTTTAGGTTGTGTTTATAAAGATTTCTATAAGTCTCCATTTTACATGTAAAATTATATATAACTTACCAAAATGCAAAACCATTAAAAAATATACAAACAATAAAATTATTCATATAATTGATTGTTAAATAGATAAAAGGAAACTATAAAGTTGCTTAGGTAATGTTAAGGAAAACATAAACAAGTAAAGATATTTAAGATTCTAAGTTCGTGCGAAAGCGTAAAAGCTTTGCTTGGATACGTTTATTACTGTGTGGTGTACAAATCATTATTAGAAATAACAATTGTTTAGACTAGAATATAAAATGAAATTAGAAATAAATAATTAAATAATATAATACTATAATAAAAAAACTGTCTGAAAAAAGATAAGTCGTGGCGCAGCGGCACGAAGTGTGACTGTAAAAGCGACTGGTAGTGGATTCGATCCCCACTCGAGGAGATGAAATATTAACTTAAATTTATATTTCCATTTCT
>DWAN01000341.1:0-25271 GCA_018230445.1 Heliconius hewitsoni | reverse complement strand
GCGTTGAGTTCTGCCATTCAACACGCAATGCCTCCAAATTTCGGCAGAAAGTGGGAACGGAGTGTCTTAACACTAGGCTCCCTCTGCCTACCCTGCTGTCTGCGGGATACAGCGTGAAGCAAATTTTTTTTTAACTAAAACAATTGAATTATCAGAATTTTTATTATTTTATATACAATACCGTACTAATTATTTTAATACAGCACTGTATATTATATTTTATAAATTCATGTAAAACTCTTTGTTATTTATTTTTATGTCGCCATTTGAATATGACATTGCAATATTAAACAATGCTAAGATACAATTTGATATTCTATATTTATGTGTTGTCATTCTCATTTGTGATTCATCAAATTATTTTAAAAAAAGCGCGGATTTAAAATTTAGTTAGCTTAATATTTTTATTTTTAATTTTCTGTTTAAGCTAACTTATATAAAATGCAAGAAGCTACGAATGCTATATTTCAAATGCGCTTTCCTCAAAAGCTGTGGTATTTGTTGGACTTGCAAACGTCCGCTATAATATGGGGAGGCACGGGTCGAACAATTTTATTGAACTATAGACTTCTTCAAAACTATTTGCAATGCGATCATTCTATATTCAAAACTACTAATATTTCTAGTTTTATTAGACAGTTAAATCTGTACGGTTTCCGAAAAGTTACTTCACACCTTCAAGATCCTTTGTGCAATTCAAGTAACCCATATATGCACGAATTTATTCATGACAACTTTCAGTACGGAAGACCTGAATTACTTAACAAAATAACTAGAAAGGCTTTAACTATAAAAAGAGGATTTAAGCCAAAGGTTTGTAGTAAATTTAATTAGTCATTTCTATAAACAAATATATTATATACTTATCTACCATAATCTTTTTAGAATTTAGATATCTCGGATAATTTCTTATACATTTCTCCTTTACAAAAAGCAAGGCGTGCTTTACGAATAGCCTTAAAAAAAGCAGCCCAAGATTTTCTTATTTTCAGTTCATCAAAGATTGACTATAATTTGCAAAGTGAAGGTAAATTTGCTTTTGTTCATTGCACTGCATTCATATTATTTTATTGAAGTCTTACATTTATTTTCACGAATTTTTCTACAGATTATGAAGAAATGTATGATAATGAAGAAAATATTGAATTTGATTGGGTCATACCAGAGAATGCTTCAATTAATGAAAATGAAACTAATCCAGGTTTTTTCTACTTACCTTACTTAATTTCTCAAATTCTCTTATTCTTTACCTTACCATACCTAATCCTTTATTTCCTATCTATATGCCTCTTTTAACTTATCATGCAGATATTAATACTCCTACAGAGACAGCATCTGACAATTTGAGGTAAGTCAATATTAATATTTATACATACTTAATAAATACTATCTTAATTAAATAAAAAAAAAAGATATGGAATAATAATTATAACTATTAAGATCTAATGCCCTGTATTTTTTTTACTATAGGGAAGCTTCTCAAGATGATATTTTAGATTTTTCTGTTGAATCTTGCCAACAAAACAATGATAACTTTACATCTCAATTCTTAAGCACACCAGACCTAGACTCGGAGGATAATTCTGGTGTAGAATTATTGACGGAGTTTAACATTAACAATGAAATAGACAGGGACATTGCTAAGAAAAGAACTTACAGTGAAAGTAATTCATTGAATTGTGTTCTACCATCTGTAACAGACGAATTAGATGACGGAGTGATTGAGGTACTCGCATATTATTTTAATCAACACATTGTTTAAATATATTGCATATTGAAATCCAATTTAATATGTGTTGCTTTACAGAAAAATAATACAAATCCCTATAATGGTGAATGGGACCAAATGTTTGATGACATTGTAGGTAATAAAGGCTCAAGCCAGGAAGGTTCAAATTTTAAGGATCTCTACTCTCAAATATCACAAACCATAGATTTACTTAACTCATAAATATTTAATTAGTCCAAAATAAAAGAATTTCATATACTTTTTGCAATGTATTAAAGTATTTATAAAAAATTGTTTTCATTTCTTTTGTTTCTTCTTTTCCGCTTCTTCTTCCTTTTCTTTTTCAATTACTGACACATATGAATTTATTGTGTCCAAGTCCAACATTTGCATGGGTTGGTTACGTCTCATAACAGCGATTTCTAAATTTTTCTGACCCGATTGAACAACTTCAAGGAGGGCCCTTATTGCAAGCTGTAAAAAAATATATTTTTGACTGATGATATATCTATAATATATTCAGTAAAATAAGTATTTATGTAAAATGGGTGAAACAGATGCTACCATATATGCCTCTATTTAATTGAATAAATTTTAGATTGAATAAAAAAAATACAAGAAAAAAACCAATAACATTATGATAAAACACAGACAGGACAAAATAATGAGTATAACCTTTACAGCACCATTTTCTGAAGCAACCTCTTCAGCAGTGTAATTTTTCTCTAAGAATTCTCGGACAGTTTTAGCTGACCTTCCTGTAGCATTTGCCTTCCATTCGTAATAAATGCCTGATGGTTCTGTTTGGAATAGGTGTGGGTGCCCATCATAATCAAAACCACCTATCAAACATGATATGCCAAATGGACGCCGTCCATTGCTTTGAGTGTACTTTTGTTTAAGACCAGCGATGTATCTTGTTATGTATTCTAATGTAACTGGATCTTCAACAGTCAGTTTATGAGATTGACATTCAATTTGAGCTCGGTTTATCAGAATACGTGCGTCTGCAGTTAAACCGGCGAATGCCATAACCACATGATCATCAAGTAGGCATATCTTTCTTACAGTTCTTTCTTCCTGCAATTTTGCCACAGACTTTTTTTCAACTCCGAGAACAACGACATCTTTACCTCTCACACCTACCTGAAACCATATGAATATATTCCTATGATATTTTACTATTCTTGTTTAGTTATTAGACTAAACAAAATTTACTTACCGCCGTGGATCCCTTTCGTACTGCTTCTTGTGCATACTCTACTTGTAACAAATGACCATCGGGGGAAAATACAGTGATAGCTCTATCATATCTCGCCGACATTTTTTAAGTTATTACAAATAACAAATCGCAACAATGTTCTTGATTCTGCTTAGTAATTGTTAGACCGAAATTAGACAAGCGCGAGCCGACAGAATACAGATTACAGAATCTACAGAATATAGATTATTTATATACCGTGACAAGACAAATAGAAATAGTGACAAATACAAATATAGAGTATAAAATAGTGCGGTTCGTAGTAAGTCATTATGATATTCAATTATTATAAAACGTTGCTTAAGTTATGTTACCTTCATAGGTACCGTACCGTATCTTTCTTTAAAACTTAACAAACAGAACAAGGAATGTGTTTTATATTATGATATCCAATTATTTTTGTTAGCAAATCTTCAATTTCATTCCTCTTTATTTTAAGAACAAAATTTTCGTTCCGATCGCTGCTAATATATATTGACGTTAAATCAGATGAAATTAATTTACGGTTGATTGTTGTTGCTTGAACTGCTAAAATTTTTGTACAAGTAAAGTTGCTACTTTCTACAGTCAAACGATAGATTTCTCGTTGTTATAAGTCTTTTGTATTTTTCTTTGATATATCAGAAATAAATTTAGAGCATTGATAAGTTCAATAGTGATTTAAATTTCTGAATACTGATGATTTTTTTTGTATGTGTACAATTTTCTAATAGTTAAGATAAAGAGAGACGAAATACAGGTGTTTACTTTAGTAAAGACACGCCATGGGGTAGATAAAAACGTTTTCTTGACTCCGTCAGAGCCGCAATTTACTTTAACCCCAAGTCCCGGCCAATTCCACCTTCAATAGCAAGGAAGAAGGGGTCCAGATGTGGGCCTTACTTTCTACATTGTCCCTTCTCAATGTACGTAATATCACAAATTGGAGAGTTAAGAGGGGGGTAGGGACTTTGAAGGAATATCGTTACCTTCGGTTTCCACTTAGCTATTATTAGGTTTCCATTAGCAGCCAGGCCCGTGGGTAAAATTAGGAGATTTCCAAGATGGACACTTAGTTGGTTCAACGTGGAGCTCGTCAAAGAAGCTGCCATTGTTGTGAAGTAGTGGGATTGTAGATGATACCAGCTCCAGCTTCGCCGCAGATCGGACGGTGTTGTGCGTTGCAGTCATGCCAGGAGTCTAATGAAGTCCAGATCATTGCCAATTACACTAGTGGACGTCCGAAATTGCGAATCTGCGAACGTCATGTAAGGTACAGGAGAATAAATAGTTTTCAACCCTGCTCTCAAAGACCAGCTAAAGAGCGTTTACAGTGAGAAGAAGAACTCTTTATAGCTCATCATTTGCCTAGCGAAGCGCGGGAATTAGTGGGCGAGTATTAGTGAAGGATGTTGAGAGATTAAAGAGGGACCGTGGGGGCGCCCATACCTTGCTACGCAAGTAAAAAATGCATGTTCATGGCATCCCAGTGACAGATCTTGCATATTGTTGTGGAGCTGTAACCCACTTCTTTCACTTGTTCTAATATCTTGCCACTTCGATCTTTCATTACGTTCTTTCTTCATCTCTTTCAAAAACCAGAACCTTTGTCTTATTCGCATTCAGGCTTATGCCTGCAACTCGCATTCTGATGATGCAATGAGCATTGCATCATCTACGTACAACAGATAATTCACATTTAGGTCATCTATTTTCACGCTCATATCACTTTGTTTCACTCCTTGAAGACAGCTATCCAAATACAAATTGAACAACCAACTGACCTGACATGGCGCAACCTTGTTTAACATCCGAATGGATGTCAAGCCAAGGCGACATGCCAGCTTCTACTCGCACGCAGGCTAAATGATCTCTGTAAAGTGACTACAGCCTGCAGCAAAGGTCCGCTCATGTTATACCGGGGTAGTATCACCCATAATTTCGCCATTACAACGCTATCAATCGTCTTTTCACAAAAGCAAACAGTTTTTTTTGGTTAACGGGCAAAATTTTTTCCGTGATCGTACGGTGGGACAAGATCTGATCCATACACCCTCTTTCAGGTTTAAAGCCTCCTTGGGCCTCCCGCAACAGCCTTTCAAATCTCTTGCATTCTTCTCGCTAATATAGCGTAAACTTTAGTTCCCAAGTTAATAAAACTGAAAGCCTGCGCAGCAGCAAGTGTAATTTATAATAATTTATATAGATACTCAAGCTATATAGTTTTATTTCACAAACCATAATATTCACAAACATAATGCTACATATAAATCAGTAACAACCCTAAAATTTTCTATTCACTCCATATAATGTATTTATTGACCACACATCGATTCGAAATAGATATTATCTATATTTTTGTATTTAATAGTATATTGTGAGTATAAAAATAATTTTTACTATGTGTTAAATGTAAAAACAGTATTAACTCATACTTCGTTTTCATCTTTTTTTATATTTTCGGAAATATGGTGTTAATATGCAACTTAAAGTCTTCTTTTGCCATCCACCCCATTTGACTGAATGCTGCTTGGTACATCTATCATAAGGCATCTATTTAAAGATTGTTTTTAACAGTCTTTTCATTATTTGACAAAATCATCAAACTCAAATGTCAATTTCAATTGAAAAGATATGAATATGTCAACATGGCGGCTGCCGTAGAAGAATTCCAGCCGTGGTTAATTGATAAATTAAGATCATTAAAAACTGATGAAAATATATTTGGATCCTATATATCGGGTATTTTAGAAGGTGAAGAATCTATAGATGAAAAGAAAGACGCTCTAGAAGGCATACTATCTGAAATTGTTGTAAGTAGTTACAATATTTATTGGTTATATCTCAATTTAATAATTTAAAATATGTTGTCATAAAATCTTTTTCAGGAGAAAGATATATCTGCTCATGTCAATGAAATAATAGATAAATGGGAATTATGTAAGCCTAAGGAAGAAGCTCCAAGGACTGTTACGGATGTAGACCTTCAATTGGCGAAATTGTTGGAATCACAATCTTTAGCCACGACAACTCGTCGGGAATATACCGATGATGAGAAAAAAATACGTGAGGCTATTCTATCTCAATACAGCCAGCTTCCTGATAATGAGGTATATTATAAATGGTAGCAATGCTGTTGATATCTACATACAAAATTTTAAATGTTTGTAATACTTTTTAGGAAGATCAAGAAAATGAAGAGGAAATAGATTCTCAAGATTTAGTTAGGAACACAAATGCTACAGATGTGGCAGCAGCTGCTCGAGAGCGACGAGAACTAGCACGTCAAGAAGCTCAGCGTAAGAAAGAAAAGGATAAAGAAGATAGGTAAATATTATATCAGTAAATTAAACGTGTGAATTAAATATATAAAAATGCATGTTGAGTGGTAGAACCTGCTATACTTTGACTTACCAGGGCTGGAAAACAAATATAAATACAAGCTACTCAGTGAGAATTGATCATACAACTATTGCGTTTACAGTTGCGTGTTGATTTAGCCATAATGTGGTTTTGAACTTAAATACAGAAACATATATGTTACTCAAAATTTACATATTAAATTAGGTTTACATGTTCTCCAAAAAATGATTTCTTTTTAGCTTCATATAAATGAACAACAGTGTTTACTAGGTTCTTTTAACCTACTTAGCTATATGTTGAATACATATAGCTAAGTAGGTTAAAAGAACCTAGTAAACACACTGTTGTTCATTTTCTGTCCAATTTTTCAAACATTGAATTATTTATTGAATAATTTAAAAAAAATATTTACATTCTGATTGTAAATAATTTTTAAAAACAGATACTGCCATGGTGCTATGGCCTCAAGTTATATTAAATGTTTTTGTTTCAGAGAGAAGCAAAAGGCACTGAAAGAGGAGAAAAAAGAAAAACGTAAAACACAGAAAGGTGAAAGAAAAAGGTAGCAAGATCAACAATCCTTTATAATTTTATTGAAATTGTTAAATAATTTTACTATTATTGAAAGATCATATTTACCAGAGTGTGACATTTTTATAACTTTTCAGTTATTTTTCAATATTGCGTTTACTTCATAGTTATTTGCATTGCTTCATAATAATGTCAGTTGAATAATTGTTTTAACAATAGTCAACAAAATTTGCACTTATTTTTTACATAAGGTATTACTTGTAAGATGTTTAGTTTTTTATCATATGAATGATACATTATTTATAAAATAGCAGTAAAAACTTAATAAATTGCTACATTTTATATATTTATTGCACTTTATTTGATCCTTACATTTTTTAAATATAACATGCTGTAAAATTGTTGTATAAAATTATTTATAAAATAATAATTACCTAGCCTTATGTTAGAAATCTAATTACTATTTTAGTATTTATATGCAATTATGGAATAATTTATTATTTTTTGAACTGAACCAAAAACATGAACTACCTAACATAAATAATCATTATCTAGCTGAAATATTTCTTGTAGTAAATTGTTTGAGCAGTAATTTGTAAAAATGATATAAATATACTTCTAAATGATAGTTTAATTATGTACCTGCATTAGTTTTCACATGCATCTACTCTTTGCGTTTCTTCAATATTATCTATTACTAAAAAGTTGTGAGCACTTCCAGCATAAATTTCTGTAATTTTTGAATTAGTATCTAAAGGTACTCTAGTAGGAATAAAAACACTATCGTCAGATGATGCTCCTGTATTGGCATGTTCATTCCAGCCCCAGGCCCATAATGTGTTATCATCTGCTAAGCATATTGTATGCTCGGAGCCAAGTGAAATGTCTTTAACTTGTCTATTTTCTAAAAGGCATAATTTAACATCATTATGTGCAAATATAAAATACATAAAATAATTAAAAAATTTAACACGGTTTGGTTTTAACTTGTGCCATTTACAAACCATAAAAGCAATGGAGGATTGGAAAAAGAGGTGCAGTTTGTCAATCACGCTGTATAAAAATTTTCCTTACTAACATTTAAATGTAATATATATGTTTCTTTAATAATTTAATCAGTTCAGTTTTTTTTTCATTAATTTTCATCCTGTATCCTGCATATAGTAGGACAGGCAGGGGGAACCTAGTTGTAAGACACTCAGTTCTTCATTATTATACTCATATATTTTTAATAATTTACCTGGCAATTTGACATGTATGATTTTTCCTGCAAAAGGTACATCAGTACCTAGTTGGCCATGATTATTTCGTCCCCATGTTAATAAGGAACCATCTTTCAGCCATAGTAATACATTTGTCCATCCGCTTAAAAGTTTCTTTACTTCCTGCTTAACATCTATGTCAATTTTTTCAGGTGCAAAATTTTTTTTATATTTTTCTGAAGACAGTAGTAATTGCCCATGTTTATTGTCACCCCATACATATAAAGCCTTCTCCTCAGAGCTCCAAGCTATTGTATGATTCTGTCCACAACTAATATGTGAGACATTACACAATTTAGGAACTTTTTGAAATCTGTCAGATTGTAGTATGTGTTTCCCTAAGCCAAGTTGTCCATGTCTTCCACAACCGGTAGTCCATATCTCACCTTTTGAATTCATAATAGCAGTGTGTCTCAGTCCCATAGATATAGAACAAGCATTGACTTGAAGTCTCACTGGATAAAGATCTTCAGGAAAATGATCTTTTGGTAAACCAAGTTGGCCATGACTATTAGAGCCCCATACAAAAAGAAAGTTATCATCTGTAACACCACAACTGAAATCCCATCCACATGCTATATTTGTAAACTTTATACCACTTAAACGCCATATACGATTAAATGTGTATGTCTCCTTTTCTTGTGCTAGTTGCTTTTTCAAATTCCATCCACAAGAAAAAATGTTGCCTTCACTATCTAATAAGAGAGTATGTCCACCACCACAAGAGATTTGTTTGATTGGATTGAAAAAATCGTTTTTTACTTTAGTTGGTTTGTCCACTTGTTCACTAGTGTTATTAAGACCTAATTGGCCGTGAGAATTAGCACCCTGAAATTTTGAAAGCAATCAAAACAATAAATAAACAGTAGTAAATCACTCAACAGTTACTATAGTTACCCATGATAACATTTTATCTATATATTATTATTTATATAAAACGAAATAACACAGTAACAAATTTTGTAATTTTAATATCAGGATAATGTCAGGCTGGAATTGTCATTGACAGTGACAGCTCACATTGTAAATATAAACTTCATAAATTAATTCCGTTTCATGCAGTTATTATTTTATTTAATTAAAATCAAGATTCATAAATTTTATCTAAAATATAAAGTCAAATATTTTATATCTTAAACTGCAAATAATTGCTTTGGACGTGCGAAAAGTCATGGATTTATACTCACTGATCACACAACCATTTATACTCACTGATCATTTATTTAGAATTTGGAAAGCGGAGCCAAAAATCATCTGTTAGAGGTAAGAATATGTGAAATTTAGAAATAGGTTAACAAAATAATTAAATTATGCTAAGAATAGGCATCGACAGACGAAAATAAAAAAAAAGTGTTTGGGCGGAATAAACTTAGTCTAAATGATGTTATATTAAAATATTTAGGTAAAAATGATTTTAATAACCAAATTCGTATAAATTTCTCTAATATGTTTATAAAAGAAATACAATATAAAAAAAAACGTAAATCTTTGTAATGTTAGTTTTAGATATATATAAAATAAATGTAACGGACGTAGAAAAAATAATATGTTGTTGTGTGAGAAATCGCCCGAGATATTTTGAATACTGGTACAGAATTTTAATTATTTATGTTAAAAGTTAAGTCCTATCATACCAAATTTTGTATATATGTCTACGAATACTAGAGTATTTATTAGTAAAAATGTGAAGTAATACGTCCTATATATAGGATGAGGGAAGTGTCAGCGCTCCTTTTAGGGGACAGCATATAGGGTAAAATATTTCAAACCCATACTAAAGAAATTAATCATCTTTGAACTTTGCCACCAAGACCTACGATTAGATTTCGGAATGAGGCGTGTGCGGCGGTTTCCCTTTATTAGGTTTAAGTTTGCGTGTGTCGTTCTTGACAAATGGCGTTTTAGAACGATAATTTTGTTATTTATTTTGTTTGAAAAAAACTTTTTCATTTTTGGGAAAAAAATAATAATAATTGTATCAAGCTTTTAGAGTGTAGTTTAAACTGTGGTTTCATTTAAAGTGGTACTGATAAAAACGCTCAGTATACATTAATTATAACCTATAGCAATATTGTCTGTTCTTGAGAATTTTTTCGAGAAAATCATTGTCAGGCAGATTAGTAAGTTGTTAGAACGCTATGTGGGGTTGACTAATAATCAACACGCATTTAGGAATTGGCGCAACACTGTATCTGCTTTAACAGAATTACACAAACGAACGAATGCTTGGACTCTAGGAAACAGTTAATAACACTTTCCTTTGAATACAAAAAGGCTTTTGACACCCTGGACTAGTTAGTAAAAATGTTAAGAAAAAATGAAATAAAGACTATGATAGGCTTTTTCATGTTTGTAAAATATTTCCAATAGATAAACAGATTGAATACCGATTAATTGGGATTAGAATACTATTACAAGGACGAATGTAAAATATTAGTAAAAAACAAATATAATATGTACGCGAAGAGTAACTCACAATAAAAATAGATATTTAATATTTTCTAATATAATTGGAAGTGTCTCAATGGGACGGAGTCGTAACACAGGTTCTCAGGTTCCCTCAGCCTATGCGAGGGATACGGCGTGAAGTTAAAATAAAAAAAATATATTATTTGTTTTTGTAAGGCAATTGCGTCTATTACATATACTCAGACACAATTGCCTTGCAAACGTTGTTTTTCTTAATTTTTTTTTAAAAACAACGAATTTAAAAAACATTCTCTGTTGTTACGACATAACTTGCTCTTGCGTTACCAAGTGTCCCAAAATTTTTATTCATGTTTTGAAAGTTTTGTTACAATCTTTATATTTATTTATGCATAAAAACTTAAAACCACTAAAAATATTACCAGATTATTGTCATAGTATGTAAACGGTAAGTCTGAGTTTATTATATTAAGATTATTATAAACGGTTAATTCTTAAAAATATTAAAGGTAACGCAGTGAAATTTATAAAGACATGAAATATTTTCTTTTCTTGATGGCCAATCAATTATATAATTTATATGATGTGTTTTATTGAATTTTTGAAAATTTGACATAACGCAGACTATCGTAAAATTTTCAAAATGTCTCGAAAGCTGTAACGACAACATCATAGCTACTATTAAAAACACGTATTATACATACAACAATTTTCTCAAATTATAATATAGTACCATATACATTTTTTTTTTTCATCTTTATTCATTCTAAAAAGAGTACCTTAAAATATCCGAAGTCTTCCGTGTAGTACTTATGTTTTTGATCCTGCTAGCCTCTATAGCGTCACCAGGTTTTATGTGAGGCTGAGCAATGAGAGCTCTGACTTTAGTGGCAAAATGTGTTACTTACGAATATATCCTAAATACTGAAATTACCCAAATGAGCGATAATAAATCCTATTAATATTATAATTGTGTTGTTGCATATCAACGCGTCAAGTAAAAATAAAAAAAAATAAAATATTTTTTTTTAACACAACTATAAAAATAAATAGATAATAAAAAGTAGTAGTATTTAACTTTTTATAGGTATAATTATATCGACTTTAATATAATTAATAGACAAGATCATTGACGACAAGGAACTGACTGATGACTATATTTTTATTATTGAACACCATTTCATTGTTTAATTTACTTTTTAATGATTATCGTCGTTTAAGGACATCACCGCGAGTGAAACCGGGTAAAAATTTCAAGTTAGTAAGTCTATAAGTGGACCACTGAAATATTATCTATGTCAATTTTGAAAATTAATACAATAACTTGGTAAAAATAAGGCATTTCCACATTTTTTTTTGTAAAAAAATGTGTTTAGAGAGAAAGAGAAAAACTTTTCTTCAAAAGGTATTTCGCATGTACATTCGTTAAAATAATTGTGACTTACAGATATGGACAAACATCGTTAAATGAAAATAAATCCTACGTCTAAACTGTTGAGATATCTTAATTAATTTCTTTAGGTATGGTTTTAAAATATTTTATCCTTTATGTTGTTCCCGTAAAAGGAGCGCCGACACTTCCACCCTGTATAGCATAGTAAAGCAAACTGTATCTAGTATTCATAACATAATCTATAGCATGCACCTGCTGGTTTACGTTCCTAGTAAATTGAATTTCAGAATCTTAAAGTTCCAACGACAGTAACGCATTTAAAAACATTGCAGACATAAGACTCGACAATTATTAACAGTTGTTAATGACAACATTATTTATAATGAAAACTAATCTGAACTTATTTTCTCTTCAAAAATTGTTATTTACGGGATTTTATTTTATTTTTTGTATTAAAAAACTATCTACTATCAAATTAAAAAGTAAACTATTTTTGTAGTACAGGTACCTTTTATTATTTTAGCTTCGCCTAGTAGGGTTCCCTAACTGCCGCTTAATTTACATATTTATTGCCGTTTCGATGTATCCCGCAATAGCAGGGTAGGCAGAGGGAACCTGAGAAACTCCTTACCCACCCGCCGAATTTTGGACGCATTGCGTGTTAAGTGGCGGAACTCAACGTAGAGCTTTACGTCGTTACCAGAGCCTAAATATATCGTTTCCTCGAATGGGAACCGAAACCACAACCTGTCGCGTTTACAATCGCAGGCTTGCGCGCCACGACTGACCTCTACAGTACTCACTTAAGTAAAGTTTAAGTAAATACAGTAAATACTTCCACATCACTCTTTTAAGTATATATACTTATTATATTTTCTTAAAATTTTCTATTTAGATTAAAATTAAATTATTTTTACTATGGTAATTAAACTACCAAAACATGTCTGAAGTCTGATGTGCTTTTATTTAAAGTTATATACCTACTCTTTCGCCGCTACACTGCTACGTGAGCTACAAAATACTAAGAGGAAGGAAATACTCCACCTATATATATTTTCCCGTCCATCATATGCAGATCCCAAACTTTATCCACGATACTAACCGAAAAAGCTTTTGGTGAATTTTTGTTTTACATTATGCTTATATGCTTTGTTTTTGGAGATTTTTGATTTTTTCATACCTTTACGGATAGTTTGACACTGAAACATGTCAACTTTCACCTTTTACATCCACAAATTGTGGGTTTTAATTCACTCTTCATTGTACAAGTAGTGAGTCAGCTTTTTGAATTATAGAAAAATGCTTAATAAATAAGCAAAAAAATAAAATTTTATTAAATATATTTTACATATTCTAAATACATCATGTACCACTATATTGAAAGGCCGCGTATAAAGTTGTTATGTCCAGTCGAACGGTGATGGGCAACGGGGGAGTGTTGATCGATTGTGCGCTCCAATAAGTCTTGCACGCTTTGTAGGTCTCAGCTTAGGGATATTTATAATTTATATAAAATACAACTTTTTTGTGCATAAAAATATGATTTTACACTATTAAGCGGTATATATTTTATGTCAACTCGGATATCCATTTCATGCAACAGTTTTTTTTCAGTTTCACACTATATACTACATATAGCAGGGTAGGCAGAGGGAACCTATTGTTAAGACACTTCGTGTCACTAAAACTCGCCGCGTTTATTAATATTTTTCTTTTCTTTTAAAAGAAATGAATGAACCCATGTGAACGTTACATTCATTTATAGTAGATAGATTAACTTTTTTCAAGAGTGTTTAAAAAATACATGAAATGATCATGGTAAGAACCAAATATATTATATGAATTAATTTGGTTCTTACCATGACTATTTTATGTATTTTTTAAACACTAACTTTACATTTGTACAATAATAAAAATATAACTAAAATAAGATAAATATAAAATATTCTCAATTATATAAGTATTAGAGGCCGTAATGGTACAGCGGTGGTCACAAGGGTGTGATTGTAATGCTACGTTGTGGATTCGATTCTCACTCGGAGAAATGAATTATTATTTATTAATGTATTTATTTCTTCACCAAGGCCCGGCATTGAGTACCGCCACTCAACACGCCATGAATTGAAATTGGGGAATAGAGTGTCTTAACACTGAGTTCCTTCTGCCTACTCTGCTATATAGCAGAATATATGCATATAGCAGAAAGGGAACAGTGAATCTGGTTTAACTTTTTTATTTATGAACTGTTTGAAATAAAACAAATACTAAATACTACGGGTAGTATAGTAAGTTTCCCAAAATATAAAAGTGCACTTAAATCAGTTATGCCAGTTCTGAGTGAACAAACAGACGGACAAATAGATGTATAATTCATATACAGACACCGATGAGTTACGATTTTATTGTAGGTATCGATAAAATGTTTTTTTTGCCAACATTCAATTTAATATTCTTATGGAAATTACGAAAATGCAACCTAAAGTTTTAATAATGTTCATATTAGAAAACTTTATTGCTTTACAAACATACATTATATATTACAACAAGAACGTAATTAAGGGTATTAAGTTAATGATTCAGTAGTTAAAGCGGGCGAAACCGCGAGCGGGTCGCTAGTTAACATATAAAAACAATATTATGCTAGGTACCATCAGTAACTAAATATAAATTATTAAGGTAGGGTAATCTCTAAAATATAGGCAGAGACTATAATTTTAATGACTATGCCCGAGTTATAAAGGAAAGATAAGCACTTTCAGCATAATTCACATAAGATGGGGGTCGAGTCATTAAAACAATTACTGGGAGGAGGAATTATATAACAGTTTCTTAATGTTGTATTCGAACAACGGCTTACTTAAATCTGCAACCACAAAGTTGACAAAGGTGTCCTGAATAACTTAAGCGAACAAGTCTTACTAATTTCAACGAATAAGTATAAGTATATAGATATACTTAGAGTATCTGTGTAAAAGCTATTAATATGTAAAATAATGAAAAGTAAGCTTGCTAATTTTGCTAGTAAATCAATATATTTATATCTACAATATGAAAACTGATCGCTCTCTGTACAGGGAAGATATACAATATACATACATACATGATATACGAATGACATAACATACATAATGGTAAAATGTGAATATTCTTCTATTTTACCTTTTCTGTAATTTTATACACAGATTCGTTTAATGTAGGTTGGTAGGTATAATAGAGAGTACTGTCTAATATCTAATTCGTTGTGAATTCATTAAATGAGCACGAAAATATTGTATAAAGATTTTTTCAGGGAATGAAGAACGGAGTCTCAGTAAGAGATTCTTGATAACAGCTTACCTAGCTGAATTTGAAACTCTTGTAAAAGTCATACAAAATAGCAAAGTGTCATACCAACGTTTTTGTTATCATGATATGTAAAAAAACTCGGGAAAAAAGGATCTATTTTAATGTTTTCCTATATTCAAAAATGACTGAGATATTAAAAATTTGACGTCATACTGCGTCTTGCCAGTAGGCGCTTGCGAACACCTTTATACTTTGATTCGTTTAACTGTCATTCAAT
This sequence comes from Heliconius hewitsoni, assembly GCA_018230445.1. Classification (NCBI taxonomy): domain Eukaryota; kingdom Metazoa; phylum Arthropoda; class Insecta; order Lepidoptera; family Nymphalidae; genus Heliconius; species Heliconius hewitsoni. The sequence goes on along the minus strand of DWAN01000341.1, from coordinate 9,764 downwards.
TTTTTTTTATGTAATGGTTTATAAAATAAATAAAAGATTAAAAAAATACTGTAACACCCGTAATCGGACATAAGACGCCGCGTGACGTCATGCAGCGACTGGGCAAAGGAACGCAACTATAAATAAGCTGTGAAACTTTACAACTTCGAAAATTCTTACTCGATTTTGTTGAAATAAAAACGAATATTTTTTGCACGAGTATGCGCATTAAATGTTATAGTTTATTTTGATTGTTGGTGTGACTTATTACGTAGAATCTATTTCCGAATAATTCAGAAACATATAGCTAAATAAAACCACTTAAACAATAAACCGCTCCCGATTTTTAACAATAGTATAAGTAGGTACCCTAACAATAGTATAGGTAGGTTATTAATGAAAGTTTGAGTATTTACAAAATTCTGCGTAAGCCGCTATATTTTTTTTTTGCTAAGTGTATCTAATTTATGTGGGTGTTCATCACTAGGTTAGATTTTATAAATAAAAAATAAAATAAAGTTATAAGAAATAAATCATAAAATTACAGAATCGTTTAATTTTAACTTCTATTATTTGAAAACATGTTCAGTATAATCGGTGGGAAGCTATTACTTTATCTTTCGGAAAATCTCATTTTCCGCTTGAGGAAAACATCAAGGGTTGGGCGGATTTTGAAGTTAGGAATATGTGGGAACCTATTACGTCTTATCATCGCCACATATGTTTGTATATAATTTTAGTAGGTAATTTCTATGTAGAGAAAGGTAAAGCCGCATATAGTGGTTTTTAACTATATATTAATTATATGTAGTTCCTTATATTTGAGATTGAATTGTCTTTCGTCACAGCTAACTATTTTGATAAATATTTTTTTTGTACAAATGTTGAAAACTAACGTGATTATTGTATACGGAAAAAATATATTGTCTTTTGTTCGTTTCTTGTTGAGATTACATTAATACTAAACCAAAAAAGTTATATATGTAAAAGATAACTAAAAACTAATTTTTTTTTTCACGGCCCCTAGACCTAAAATTTCATTAGAACAAGAGAATATTTTAAAATTCGACCCTCGTTCCGTAGAAATACAATCAAGCGTGAACTTTGCATTCCGGAGGGCGCTGAATTTACATTTTAGCAGAACTCTTTATCTTGTTGGAAAATACTGTAAATTATAATAAAAGACATCACTATAAGTATTCGTATAATATTTTGCGTAATATAAACGTTCTTTAACCGAATTCACTAAGAAGTTAAATTGAATAAATTTCAAAACTAGATCGTTTAAATCTTTTTGCTATTAACCATTTTTACCGGCATCGCTTTTCCGTCGTGCAACGACCCCGGCCAGCGGCATCTTAGCTAACCCTTTGAATCCCGCTCCGGAATGAAGCCGTCGTGATGTAGAGCGAACGTTGACCGGTTAGATTGCAGTGGGTGCGAGCCTTCTGAGGGCTAGCCCGCGTGAAAAATTCATTCCGCTCGGTAGACATGTTTTATTTAAGACTCCGCGCACTGCGGCACGCTTAAATATTTATTATTTATAAACATTAATGTATATTTAATGATTAGTATGTGTTTGAATTGACATAATATTTAGATAATATATAAGATTTATATTTTGTATTTTTTTTTAAAACTAAAGTAGCACCAGTTTATTTCCACATTTTTTTAAATTGCATAAATATATACTGTACTTACATATTAAAATTATTTCGTAAATTATCCTTTATATAAAATATTAATTTTATTTGTTTATTTTTATAATTTTAACACAATAGATTTCAGTTAGCAAAAACATTTTTATAGCAGAAATGTTTTGAATTTTCTCTTGGAAACCCTTTCACCCAGCTAATAAAACCGTGAACGCTATGGGGCTATGTTCACTTCGCCGTGAAAAGAAAGCGGGACTCGGGACGTTGGTATAAAATAAACGAAACGCGTATAAATAAATAAAAAAAACCGTTCAATATACAACCATGTATCGAAGTAACCGCAAATACCTAAAGATATTTTAAGCAGTGACAGATATTTGCCGACGCCATATTGATTTCAGTGACACATTTATACCCTGGTTTCTGGCGTACACCACAAAGGCGTAACGTGGTCGAGCTCAGTATAATCATATATTCCCGGGCTAGTCATGAATCACGGGACTAACACGATTTATTGCCCTGGATCCACGTGCGCCCCACTCTTTATTACCTTTTTCACCGACACGATATGTTGTAATGAATATTTAAGCAAATACTAGCGAATATGGAGATGTATTGGTGTCAAATATGGAATTTAAAAGCGCTATTACAGGGAGCACGCAAGCTCCCTGATAGACGCATATATTGTAGGCGTAGTACCGGTTTCTTTTTTGAAATATCAAAATGGTTTTGGAGGCTCTCATGATTTTGAGTTTAAATTACATTTGAAAAAAATATTATTATTACAAGGTAAAGCAAGGATAATAGTTGATACATTTTATAAAAGTCTTAAAATAGATAGTAAAATTTAAAAGATACAATTAATATATTATAATTATAATAATATGCTTCAAATTTAAAATAAATAATTTCAAATAAGTCGAGCTTTCAGTTTGCTACTACTTTTCACTGAAATTAAAATCAAATATATGTGTGATAGCAACGATTGTGGCTGTTTAAGTACAAGCATACCAGAAATAAACCATAGCATAAAAGCACTTAAGCGAATATTACAGTCCCAAAATTAACAAGCGATAAATAATCACGGCCGAGAGCCGAGGCTATGTACCTACAGGAACTTTACCCTCGTGGGTATGAACAAAAACATTCAAAGTCAGATTTATGATCGTACATCTCTTGAGAATACCCGAAACTACAGTTCCAAGACAATAAAGTAATTATTTTTCGACATAATTTATGATAGAACAAGTTTATAGACATACGGCGTTGAGTTCTGCCACATAGCACGCAATACCCATAGAATTGGGCGGCATGTGGAGAACGAAGTATCTTAATGGACATAGAGCGTCTTAACACTAGATTCCCAAGTTCCCCTCTGCCTACCATTCTATGCATGGGTTACAGCGTGAAGAAAAAAATAATAGAATTAAATTGATTTCTGTGTAATAACAAAACATTTTTTTATCACAATCACAGATATTTTTTACTTTTTTTTACTTTAGTTGAACTTCACGTTGAATCTAAAACACGACCAGTAACGGTTCGACCAGTTTAATATTTGCGCTACAATGGTGTCTTAAAATTACCATCATGTCAAAATGCCATATTTCCTCGTAGGAATTCGCGTCCGCTGCTTGACGTAAATCTTTTCTAAAATTTGTCTTCATCAAAATAATTAACATAAATTATTTATCATTTATAAATAACGAGAAATAATACGTTATGATTTGTTTTATGCTTTTTTATAAAATTTATGTGATGTGATGTTGATCGATCCTCAACTAGGGAATTAATTATTATTTATTAATGTTTTCATTTCTTCGTTCCAGCACCATTAGGCGTTGAGTTCCGTCACTCATCACGCCATGCATCAGAAAATTCTGATGATGAAAATAAAAGAAATATTATGTGATAAGAAGCTCTCGATCATTTACAACGCCGTCATATAGTCGCATACCTAATGCGTATATTGTAAGTGGGCTAATGTTTTTATGAGATGTTAGTTTTCGCGATTATAGTAATTTATTCTGGATTATAATTTATACTGTTACACAAAGTGTTCTTGTAAACCAATTGGCTGTGGGTTCGATCCCCACTCATGTAACTTTTAACATTGGCAGGTTCTAAAGTCTAACTAGCTTAAACAACCATTTCAAGTAAAAATAGTATTGATTTTTCCTTTCGTAATTTATGTGACAGATCTACTGGGCTGGGCGTTATTAATTTACAGATAAAAACAGTTTCGATCATTTATGTTTAGATTATATATGGTTACCACCTAAGTAAAAATGAGCGATCATTATTAAAACTACTTACTTTACAGCAAAGCGAAAAATATTCAGTCCTAACAATATACAATATATAATATCATATCACCATATTTTCTGTACATTAAATACCTAGTTAGTAATACTCAATAACAATGTTTAGAACAAATGTTAATATTATAATTTTTTGCTAAAAGTAACATATAAAAAAATTATCAAAAGATGAAAAGTTAAGTTTAAGAAAATATTAAATAAAATTTAAATTTTTAAGTAGTTCGGAGTTACATAGAGATATAGTAGCGGTAATGGCACTTACCTGGGAGATTCAAAAACTTTTTATTATACTGTGCTTGCTCATTAACCTAGTTTTGCCATACAACATACTCTTTTGTTTCTAGTGCAAATAAGACGGGAAAGAGGTTAATTATTGCGCTTCATAACTTCATAACAATAAATATGCATACGTAAATTAAATTTAGGTACATCGTAATATAATTTTCATTTAATAATATCATATAACTCTTACCGTTTGTTTACCAATGGTATTTTAACGGTTTAAGTTTGATATATAATAGTAAAAGTCAAAAATCAAATGCACCACTCCGATAACAGCCGGAATGTGGAGAGCAGAGTATCTCAACACTAAATATGTAAATCTGAAAAAAAAAAAGATTTTTTTTTATTAATGGTCTGGTTTTGCGATGACAGATGCAAAATAATCTGCCAGTGTCACGTATAGTAGAAAAAACACGAATAATGTGAAGCAGTAAATTTTGAGAGATATTATGAACTGATAAAGATATGGTAAAAAATAAATGTTAGATAACACTGATAAATGAAGATTTAAAATAAAATATATTTATAATTTAAATTTCTCTAACGGTTGCTAACTAACCACCCTGTTGAGCAGAAGACATAAAAAAAAGCTTCAAAGCTTCCTTACAAAGCTTTTAGTTAATCGTAAAAGCACTGAGAAAATCTTCTATTTATTCTTTGCGCTTGGAAATATTTAATAGTGGTTGATTTCACAGACATTTCTTTGCAGTATTACATTTATTATCATTGTATAATTCATCAAATAATAAAAAAAGAAGAAGAGAAAGGCGAGAGAATGATTTTAGTTACTAAAATTATTATGCAAATTTTATAAATGTTTCAGTGACATATACAGACAATCATATTTATTATTATTGTAGCTCTCATTGTCACTTTGAAATGACATTTCATTCCAATGCTTTTATCGTTGAAGTTATAGGTTTTTTGGAGTAATAGTTGCTTCAGACGTATTCTAAAATTTTATAATGAAAATGATGAATATTAATTAAAAATATAAGGTTTATTTTTAAAATTTTATTCTTTTATATGAAATTATATTAATATTTTTTATGGATAAAAAATTGACTGAGATTTTATACAATTCTTATTATCTTCGTAAATATTTGTATTTGTAATACTTTATCATCGGATAGAACGGTCCATGGAGATGGCTGTAGGCTCGATACAGTCTTATTCAATGTGATTTGTTTTTATTTAAAGATATTTTTGTTTGACCAGTCTAGCGGTTATTTGATTATTTTAATATTAATGAATTTAAATGTTAAATACTTAAGTTTTAGCAAGCAATAATGTGTACATACACGCAGGTCCACGTTACGTTAAAAAAAACAGAGATAACAAATGTTTATTAATATGCCAATTTATCAAGATCCACGTTCATACATATCCTATACCTGTATAAGGTAACAATAAAGTGCTCTGTGAACCGGACGGGTCTTTTGTGATTTTTTTTATTTATTCACTATCCCAGCTTTGTTCTAACGGGTTGGGTCGACCTGAGGTTGCCAGTCGCTGTAATATTCAGCCTTCAGACACAATGTTTTATTTAACCACCTCAACCTTCAATATTCATCATATTACGGCCACCACTCTTTGTTCTTGAATAAAATACATGATTCGTTTATATTCTAGCGACTTGCAGAACGCGACTTGCTTTACAGTTGTTGAATTGTTATATTAAGATATCAAAGTATTTGGGATCGCAAGTGCTTTCAAACAGGTCACAGTTGATTCCTTCCTACAGATTTGTTCCAGTTTAAAGGAAAACGAAGTTTAAAAATTTTCATGTGTGTAAATATATATAATACATGTAATAATGTTCTCTTCATTTAAAGGCCTTTTAAATTTTTGCATTAACATTATTATAGTTATTTATGTAATAATAAATATTATTAAAAGATACTTGGGGATATTTAAAGTCATTTTAATATGAAAGGGTATTAAAGGGCCTTTATCCCGTATATAACAGAATACGCAGATGCAACCCAAGAACATACTGTTAAGACACTACCGTTCTCCGCTGAATTACAAAGGCATTGCATGTTGAGTGGCGGAACTCAACGCCTCCCTTTGCCTCATTACGAGAGCGAGGAATTAAGACTATTAAATATTTATTTCCTCGAGTGGCAATTGAACCTACAACATATCGCGTTTAGAGTAGCGCGCTTGTGCCCCTCCCCCACGGCTGACCCCAATAGCTTAACCTGAAATATAACACTGAAATTTAATTAACGTTTTAAATATATAATATCGCGACCTAGTTGAAAATAAACGCGACCTCTTTTCACCGTAAAAAGGTCAGAGTTTCCACTGCGATCACATATTAACCGCATCGAATGTTCCACTTCGATGACATGGAGCTCGAACTTAGAAAGCGAAAAAAGAACATAAAGCGACATCCATTACGACGCGCCGAGTAAGGAACTTATAACAAGGGTTGGTTGAGCAAAATGGATATTTGCTGAGTCAGTCACCAGCGTTTTGAGCAACGTCTCGACACAGAACGTGACCGCACTCCATAAGTAACGCCGGTTTACATCTTACTTTTAAATTAAAGACTGCGCTGAACACATCCATCTTGTTTCTCCTCTTTGATGACATTGTTTCCTGAGTTTGAATTATTTTCTTACATTTAATTTTTTACTTAAATTGAAGATTTTGTATGTTTATTTTAGTACATCATATTTTACAGAACGTAAAACATTTTTTTATTGTTTCAAGTTAATTTCCTAACGAAGCGAATGTAAATTGAATTTTGGACCCTTTTCTTTGTAATACGTAAATTGCTTAGTGTTAAGCGTAGATAGGGATGAAAATACGTTATATAAAGTTAAAGCTGGCGATATAATTAAATTTTGACTTGTTATTAAAATAAATTGCGTGAATATTGAAATAATTTTATAAATATCGTTTAAACTGATTAATCATGATTAAATATTGTAATTTATAACTTTCGTGTTAATGTAATAATATGGTTTAACATAAAAAACAATTGACGCCAATTGTGTTGTGTACAAGCGTTTGACTGTAAACGCGACAAGTTTTTTTAAGTAGTTTTGATTACCACTAGAGAGAATTAAATATTTAAAGTTTTAATTTCTTCACTCTGGTGTCGAGGCAAAAAGCAGCCTTGAGTTCCACCATTCAATAAGAAATACGGCGGAAGGTGGGAAGGGGAATATATTAACACTAGGTTCCTTCTGCCTACTCTGCTTCCTTCTGCATGCGAGATACAGTGGGAAGCTGAAAAGAAAGTATAAGAACTATTTTTATTATTGTTGTTGTAAATATTAACTTTATCACGATTAATCCTTCAGAATAATCTTTACCGAGCTACCTGGTCATATTTATATATGCTTTTCATAATAAAATATGTTAGATTCCAGGCGAAGTTTCTATTTCTCATTGCTTTCAAAATCTTTGATACTTGAGTGTACCCGACGCTCGCACCTCATTTTTTTTTAATATTTCCTTTACTTTAATCATCCAAAAGTTGCCTTGTCACTTTGCAGTTGAGAATATCTTGAAAAGTTGCCACTCACATCACGTGTTTCTATATTGAAATCTATCGATACATAGGTACATGCGCAACGAAAAATTTCCAATATAACTTTACTTTAGACAAATTTCGAGTTTCTGTTGCAATCGGCTGAACCATTTTTAAGTCTCGGCAATAAAGATGTTTCTTTATCCCAAGTGAAACGTAAATTATAAAGTTTGCTATAACATTGTATTCTTTATTTGCCTTAGTATATTTTTTTCCGAATGAGTTAGGGGTCGATGGGTATATTATCAATATTTACTTTATTAGAAGGTAGGTTTGTAGAAGTTCAGCACTGAAAAACAGCAACTGATTTTAAAGTAAAAACTTGACAGCTTAGCTACAACGTAATGTAACTTACATTACGTAGTAACATATTTTAGCTTTATGACTGTGAGCATTTAACTGCGTTAGTCATTTTAGCAATATTGTTTAAGTTAATAAGAACCTAGAAATAAATTATAGTTGAATAATACTGACAATGTAATACTTATCCTTATATATATTATTATAAATGTAATATTATAATTATTTTCCATCAGATATTCTAATTCCTAAATCTTAATTTTTCATAATCCAATGGAAATGCCTATCACAAAGTTTCAATTTCTCTCTAAGATTTTTCTGGATCAGCTTTATTCCAGGAGGCTTCTCTTATAAAGATTTAAATACTACCCTTTTGGTACCCTTTATAACATTATAATGTTAATATTAAATGAAGGGACGAAAATAACCGTTTTTCATTATATTTTTATATAAATTTGCGAAACCTAAGACAAGAGTAAAAGGAAGTTTAATAAAAAATATTTTATTTTATATTTTAACCTTATAGTATCACTTTACTGTCCGTCTGTTCATCGCGTGGAGGTATGAAGCTGACGTTAAAATCAAATATTCAGGTCGTAGTCCCTTGGAGCACAGAAAAAGCAAGCTTCTAAGTTAACGCAATTAAAAAAGTTTTTGCTGCATTTTGTATGAAATTATGTCGTGTAATCAAAACCTATTGGGAACTTTTTGTAGACCTACAGTATTAAATAAACTTACAAATTAGAATAAAAGAATGGAAAAAAATTGTGGATAGTTCATAGAAAAAAAATAATTACAAACTTATTATATTTATAGTTCACTTCATACAAAATGAGTGAGTAATAAAATTGGTATGTACCCTCGGTGGGCGATTCCCACTCGCACATGACCGATTTTTATTTACTAACCTAAAAAAATACATTTTATTGAAACAATTTACTTAACCAAATAAGAAATATCACTTTAAAGGCAATTCAAATGTAATACTAAAATACAGGCGTCGATATTGTACCAATTTGCAAATGATGTCGTAGCGTCTAGATTTCATTCGGTATTGCAAATATAAACAAGACTTTAAATTTATATATTTTGTTATAGATTAATTACGAGGTATATTTATATGATTGGACATCCTCGGCCTCCTGCTCGACTCGCTTATTTAACTTAACAAATTGCTTAGACCAGAAAAACATATAGAAAACTATAAAATAAATATAATAATTTACTTTACTTTACGAGAGCTTCATAAAATTTATCAATAAAAAGATTTTAACGATATTGTAAAGTGAAACAAAGGTATACAAAAATCAATTGGATTTGAAGTGCTAAGTGTATATACACAAGCGATTGGTCAAAAGAAAGACGAAATAAGCTCGAACACTTTTATAGGGGAACATCAAAGGAACGATCCCGGAGTGAGGAACGCGTGATTACTTTTGACACCATGCAATAACATTGCAGCACAATATATACAGGCATTTTACGATATATAAATGACAAAACATTCTTAACAGTAATGGATAAATTTTTGGACTTTTTTGTGTGTTACTGTGAATATATTATATTGAGGCCGGTCGTGGCGCAGCGGCACGAAGTGTGACTGTAAAACCGACTGGTGTCGTTCACTCTGGTGTCGAGGCAAGGCGCGGCGTTGAGTTCTGCCACTCAACACGCAATGCC
>DWAN01000340.1:0-25273 GCA_018230445.1 Heliconius hewitsoni | reverse complement strand
GCGTGAAGTAGTGGCTTTATGCCACTGCGTTTCGCATCAAGTAATGCCGGGCTCCAGCGCCCAACCCACCGTAGAGACCGGCAACGCACCAGTAACACCTATGGTGTTGCACGGGGCCGTGGGCGGCGGTAGTCACTTACCACCATAAAAAAAATATGTAAGTATTAAACTCTTCTGCTACTGACTGATTGACAGACAACGCACAGACGAAACCACTGGACTTAGAAAGAAAATATTTGGCAAGTAGATTAGAAATAGCAGTAAGGGAGAAATTCTCAACGTATAATTCAATAACTCAAAACAAAAGGCTACATACAACGAAACAATATGTATTTTCTAATATTAATACAGCGTACGTATAATATAAAGCGTGGGGAAATTGGAAATCAAGTGGATACCTTTGGGAAATTACAGCGGCGTGTAAGCGTCGTGAGTTTGCTTCGTATTATTGAATTAGAAGGACTCTGTTTTTTATTTGACCACATGCTATTGTTTAAATTGTACAGTAGAACTAGTCGTGGCCCGCAACTTATTTTGGGTCAACTTTAGCATATAAAATGGAAAACGGTCCCGCCTTATTCCCGTTCCTGTAGAAATTTCGAGAAATCTTCCGTACAGTCCCTAACTTACATCTACTCCTACTTTTTAAGTCCAGCATCTTCGTTGCGTTTTTCATATAAGAATAATGGAATATTTTTTAACACGCAATGTCTCGAAATCGGATAACGTAGAACGAAATATAGAACGTAGTGTCTTGACATTTTTTTTACCTAATATGCTATATGCAGGGTAAGGCATAATAATAAAAATTATTATAAAAAAATATGGCCAGTCGTGGCGCAGGGGCTCTAAGTGTGTGTGATGTAAACGCGATTGGTTGTGGATTCGATCCCCACTCGAGGAGATGAAATATTCATTTTAATGTACGAGTATATTTCCGCCACTCAACACGCAATGCCTCTAGAATTCGGCGGAAAGTGGGGAACGGAATGAACACTAGGTTCCCTCTACCTACCCTACTGCGAACGGGCTACTGCGTGAAGCTGATTTTTTACTATAAAAAATAAATATAATTTTGCATATTTTAACTATCAACCACGCAACGAATCAAATCATAATAATGAAAAACAGAAACATCATTTTCATTTTAAATTAATTTTAATGAGACATCCATTCTAAGTCGTAAGCGGCTTAATAGTAGCTAAATCATATTTCTTGAGCGGGTCCCGCTCGTTGATTACTGTGACTCACTAAGACCGTACCCTATCTATATATATATTTTATGCAGATATTAATTTCACTTTCAGTTTTTTTTAATTACTGCAGTCTCGAGTGACTTCATTAGTTTTAAGTAACGAATATATTTTTATATTATCTATGAAGTTTAGCAGAGCGGAGAGGTTTAGCGGAGCAGGCGCATACTCGTAATTAGTGAAACACACAAAAAAAAATTAAGTCTAGTGACAGAACACTCTTTCTGTTTAATCAGCGCAAAGCTACAATAGCATTTTAAATTTACACTTAACACAAGGCTGATGAGATATGTTTGTATGAACGCGCTAATCCCAGGAACTACTGGTTTCGTAGAGTAGAGGTTTTATTAAATCACGTTAATCGTATCTATATACCCACCTGAGTCTACTTACTTCGGGTACTTACAATTTGTCATTGATGTTCTTTGAGGTGCAGGTTCGAGTCCCGCTATGTTTAAATTTTGATACGTTTTTAAATAAGTATAATTTCATTGAGTTCCGCATCTTATCATCAGAGAGAGAGAAAAAATCTTTACTTAGATTGCATGTAAATCTAAAGCTTCTTTTTATTTATCTTCTTGTCCTTATTGAAGGCAATGTAAAACCAGAGGGCTTAATAAATACTATTAAAGTACAGTATTCTTATAATTTAAACGAATCCCTATTCCCCGGTGACCTCATTAGTTCAAATAATGAGACGCTTTTTGCGGACAGTTCTAAGTGGCGTTGTTACTTGTTGTGCGCTTATAATTAAAAATATATATAAAAGTCTAAGAAAAAACATTTGTTTAAATATTTTATTCAGTATATATGATTTATTGTGTATTTTTTTTGTTTCACGATGTTGTATACCGCATAATAACAGGACAGTTTTTTGAGAAATTGTGTGTTTGTGTCCGAAAATACTTAATTCCACCCAGAACCAAAAACCACCCCGTTTATAGTCATTCGCTGTACAGCTACGCTACGACGGTCTCATATAAATCATAATAATTAATTAGCATAAATCACACATAATCATAATTTTGGTGTACATTTTGGAATGTCAGCCATTACACAGGGTTCGAGGTACGCCAAGGGATTAAGTTAATGACAAATGAACGCGCAAGAAATGTGATATTTTGTATAACGTCATACATAATTAATATATCGCTTGTTTATTAATAAATCATAATATAAACTCCCATCTTGGTTTCTATTGTTACCAAACTATATCTTTAATACAATAATTGCATTTGTAAAAATTAATTATTTATTTTAGTCGTTGCTAGCAATTTCAGTATAAATTGTCATAAAAGTCTGAACAAAAGATACAAATTTTTAAACTACATTTAAAAAAGAAAAAAAATAATAATAAAAGAAGCACTATACAATATTTTTTATAATTTTCAAAGTTTTATTCCACACTAGGAATATATAAATATCTTTAGAAAACATATAAAGTTTTGTGTGTGGCACGTATTTGCATTTGCACGTAGCCGGATTAGAAACTGCGCCTTTTGAAAACTGTGTAATTGCTGTGACCACTAAGCCATTTGTACGATTTTATCAATTTACTTCGTTTTATTCGCTTGTAACAACTTAATTATATTGTTAGAATCTTTATAAAGCAATGTTTTAAATGTTTTCTAAAAATATTGTACTATATTACAGTATTGTATATTATAATATTGTTCTTCATCTCTTCTTTTTGTTTCTTCTTTCTTCTTTATTAAATTAATGTTGAGATATACTCAAAGAAGTCAACCTGACTCGATTAGGGAGTCGTGTAGAAACGGACTCCCTACTAGAGTCAATTTCACATCCATGAGCTAAACAGTTTTTTCTTATCACTTCTGTTATTGTCTTCTGTGACTTCCTTAAGTTTTGATTTCTTATTATTAGTAATTTTTTTTTTTTATATAAAAGAAAAGTATATCTAAGAATAAATCTAAAAGCAGGATTTTGAATTGAAAACATTTTTAGATAGTTAAATAAGTAAATACTGGCCATCGTCTCTGATAAAAAGACAAATATCAGCGTTGAGTTCCACCACTCAACACACAATGTCTCAAAAAGTTGACAAAAATGGGAAACACAGTGTCTTAACACAAGGTTCCCTCTGCCTTCGATGCTCGATGCCCAACAGTATATAACTGAATACAGTTTGAAGCTAAAAATAAAAAAAAAGAAATGATACTACGAATTAATTAAAATTTAATTTCAATATCTTCACACAATAACTATAGGGTCATCATAGACCGTAGACGCAGTACAGATTGTGACTAACGCGGTTATTCCGTCATTTGCCGACGTGATGGAGCCGACGCGACGCTTATACCTTCTACGGGATAGAAATTTTCATTTAATTTATATTCTATTTTACGAAGCCGGAGTCCTTACTAAGTGATAGATGTTTATTTTTTGTTAATCAACTTTTATTATAGAATACATTTGTACTATTTTTACAACGTCTGAAGAGTTCCACTATTCAAATCCTAGCTCCATGATCAAACCAGCTCGATGATATGGTAATTGTATTGCCACTAACGTATACCTGCATAGTTTTTACAATATTAGAAGTGGTTGAAATTCAGTTACTTATATTTTATTACGTAGTTAAATAGTTATAAGTAGATTTAAAAAAACGTGTTAATAACAACGTTTTTTTTACAAATTTAGAGTCCACAGCAACACCTAAAACTCTGGTTTTTAAATACTCCCAACATACATACTCTATGTATGTATGTATAAACGATATACACCCTAAACTCATACCAAATGCGATGCGACTAGAAAGTAAATGGAAGTGCTATAATGAGAGTGAATATAAATTACATCAGTATCGGTACAGGAGGCGGCCGACTGTGTAATGTGAGGGAGGGCGAGAAAGGCGAGGGTACGGTCGTAATGTTTAAAAATCAAAGACTACTAGAATATTTGATTTTAAAGGTAATTTTTTTAGTTTCACGCTGTATCCCGCATATAGCAAGGTAGAAGAACAGAGTCCAGTATTAAGACAGTTGCCCAATTTTTACGCTATTTTGGAGACATTGAGTGATAGAATTCAACTCCGAAGTTTGTCTTACTACCTCACTAGACCAACCGTCCTGTTTACATTCAGATGCTGTGCCGGTGCTATATATATATTTTTACTATATAATGAAAAGAAATTTAAATAAAAAGAAGAACATGATCACTACATCTTCTTCGAATACCATATCATAATACGAGCATATGTCAAAACAACAAGTAAAACAATATAAAATATTGAAAAAAAGATAAATATATATTTTTTTCTATCGCTACACCGTATATTTAATGTGAAATGTACTGAAAAAATCGTCAGCCGCATAAACGATGTTCTCGCGTGTAAGCTTATGGGTCGACTAAAGTATATTACACGTTCTATTCCACGCTTGATCTGGCAAGACTATTATTTTTACCATGATTTTATTGCTTTTACCCACTGCTTGACACTTTTTATATTGAAATTTAGTATAAAAAATACTTTGTTGTTACAATTCCTGTTAGTGCAGGATCATATCCCATAATTTGTTATATATAATTTAATTTTATATGAACATTTTGTGTTATAATTTTAATAATTTACACCAAACTTTCAAATGTTTGTTGTTGCTTTGCCCCCGTAACCGGTAGCGTTGTGTATGAGTTGTATGACACAGGAGTCAGAACAAAATCTAAATATCTGAATGAACTCTTTCCACAAGCATAGTAAATCACAATGAAACGACGTGATTTAATATATCCTTCCTCGACAAACACTTTCTAACACAAAAATATATGAATAAACGAAACAAAGGAAGCATTGGTTATAAAAGATCTAATCAATTTACGGTGTAATATAACTTGTTTATGTTAGATATCTGATACGTTTTTAACGTTTTGTTTATTGCTATAAATGGAAACCCTATGGCGTACTTTCCGTCCTTTCAATATACGAGTATACATTGCGTGTTAGATGGGTAAAACCCAATGTGAAATTGAATAAACATTTTTTTTAGCTTTAGCTTTTTTTTAGCGTTTACACATGTTAAAATGTAAGTAGAAGAAACTTAGTGTTAAGACACTCCGTTCTCTACTTTCCGCACTGTTTTTGAGACATTGATTGCGTGTTAAGTGGCAGAACGGAATGCCAAGCTTTGTATTGTTACCAGAGCGAGAAAAATGTGTGAAATTAATAATTTTAATTCATTCCCCAAGTGAGAATCGAACCTACGACCATCGTACTTATGTACATGTTACATGGGACAGTCCATTACGTCATGATTTAAATGAATGTTATTATCGAAATTGTTGTAAGGTCAAACTCTTTAATAGTAAAACCAATTCATAATTAATAATTGATCCATACGATCGATACTACATAGTTCTATTATTTTGCTGTTCATTTGTTATTCATTGGCCGTAGGGAGGTAAGCTATTTTAAGCAAGATAATTGTATAGACGAATATTCTTGAATCTATTATTTTCTTGATATCAATCCCATTATAAGAATTTAAAAAGGAAATAAATGTACATATTTCGTTAAATCCTCATCGTAGTCCAATTGTAATATGATAATAATTTATGATTGTTGAAGGCCCTAGTAGCACCACTTACGGCGTCTAACTGTAAATGTGACTATTGTGCGTTCGATTCCATTTCAATTTCGACTCTGAGTCCCGCCACTCAACAAAGAATGTTCTTAAAATTAGCCGGAAAGTGGCGGTCGTAGTGTCTTAACTCTACGATCCCTCCGCCTACTCCGCTATATGCGGGATACAGCGTGAAGCTAAAAATAAAAAGAAATATCTCTAATCGTCAATCAGACATCCGTTTACAAAAAACTCGTTGAGTGTTTACGCGCGTTAATAGTGTTGACTAAGGCACTAAGGCTAAGAGTCCGCGCACTCGACGTGAACTAGATTATTACGTACATACGACTACGTACACTTGTGCAAGCGAGGTAAGTAGTTTGTTTGTGTTGTCTTCTTTTACTTTTCTTTGGTAAAATATAATCAATTCCCCGAGTCAGGATTGAATGCATTACCATTGTAACCAAATAACAAAAAGTAATGGAGTTCCATTACTATGACATCGTCATATTCATATGTTCATATTTCATGTTTATTTTTTTATCTTCGGCTTAGCCTCCGGAGCAAATGTAAATAACTAAGAGCTTTATATGATATATGACATATCTACGTGGTCGAGGTTACTCTGCCAGCAGGCCGGTCATTTTCTGGCCCCAGGCCTTTCTTCATAAATGGACAAAAACTTTTCAATTTGAGCCTGTGATGTTCCTAAGATTAGAGCATGTAACATAACAAATTCCATAGCTTTACAATATTATTATAGATATACTTAATAATATATATATATATATAAACATAAATAATAAAACTAGCACAAATAATTATATCAATAAAGGTATAGATAATTTACTAAGAAACAGTCCAAGATGTCAAAAGGATCTACAAAATTGTACCAAGTTGTGCACCCTTAGAAACTTTTAATTGTAGCTTACCCTGGCACCGGAAGTGAAATAATTATAGTACTTCATTATTTGTTCTTTATCCTTATGAAAATAACAAGGCAAGGGGATATATATTTTCGGTTAAATATCTGTATTACTTTATAAATACAAATAATAACTAAATTATATGAGGCCGTCATGTTACAGTGACAGCGTGTCATTGTGAACACTACGGTTATGGGTTCGATTTTTATTGGGGTAATTTTCATTTCCTCGTTTTGAGAATAAAATAAAGTGCGGCGATGAATTTTAACACTCAACAAGGAATACCTCTAAAATTGAGAGGAAAATGGGTTGAGGAGTGCTTTCCCTCCTATGCAAGAAATAGGGCTGAAGCGTTTTTTAATATATATCAAAAAGAAGTTTCACTCCTCAAAAAAGTGTAAATGGAATAAATTGTTCGGATAACCAAAGTATACTCGTAACTACAATTCGGTCAGCGCTACGTAACGGCAACCCCTTTTTCATTTTACGATTGGGTCAGCTCATATTACGTATAATAAATTATTATAAAATATTAGGCGTAGCTTTCGGGATTTACACCCTTAAGTCTTTTGAGCTAAAGGATATATTACTTTGACGCTTAGCTCAATTTATTTTATGCGTGTTCGACCGTTCTTATTATTTAAGTTAGTTGGTTATCGCTATAAAATTTCGTTTAGCGAATTTTGGGTTCAAATATACATAAAACATTATTTCATGATGGTATAATTGTGTATGTATGTATGTGTGGTATTTTATATATTCACGTCGTATGCCACATGAAGTAGGAGAAAGAGGAAGACACTCTAGTATTAAGACACTCCGTTTTCACTTTTCCGAGATTCCCATTGCTTATTAGGTGGCGAAAATAGAAGCACAACCGTCGCTTTTACAGTCGTACTCTGTGCCGCTGCGCTACGACGGCCTCACAATTATGAACGATTCGTATTTTTTCTTCCACATATTATTTCTAAAACCTAAATAATAAATATAAAGTTGTCGTAAAAGAAAAATACTTGAATATTATACATAAAACGCTAATACTTAGGAACATTCAAAACATTCGCGAAGGAAATAAATTTAATTTTAGTATTACCCCCTCATTTGGCGCAGAAGGAATTTAAAAACGGGACCAAGTCGATACACAATAATAAGATCAAGTAAGGCGGTGTACAGTAAAGTGACTGAATGTTACGTACATACATATATATTATGCTTATCTACATATAATATATTTAAATATACTATTATAAATTATGTAAAAATGTATATATTTTTTTTAGCTTCACACTGTATTTCGTACGTAGCAGGGTAGGCAGAGGGAACCTGGAAACATAGTGTTAGGACACTCCCATTCCCCAAGTTCCGCTGGTTTTTGGAGGCATTACGTCTGCGTGTTTAGTGAGTCGGAACACAATGCCGCGCTTTACTCGTTACCCGAGCGAGGAAATGAAAATATAAAGTATTTAATTTTTTGGACTGGGAATCCAACCTACAACCTGTCGCGTTTACAGACACACGCTTGTGATCCTGCGCGATGACTGGTCTCTATAAATTATAAATATGAAATATGCATTTGGTGGGTTAGAGGTATTATCCATTTTGAAGGATCAAACATGTATTGGAATACAAATCATTAAGAGTTGCCCAAAATAACTCTGCCCGCAGTACAGCCTTTACATGGAAAAGATTAACTTGTAATAAAGCCCATAGCCATCCTCCATAATTGGACAATACATAAATATATATTTTTAATGTATGTTCTTAAATTATATGTAATTTAAATAAAATCTCTAAAAAATATTTGACACTTTTATATATAAGACATAAAATATAGGCACGTCCCATTGAAATGTTCTACGCGTTACCACAAAATTCATCATAGCTCCACAAAGTTCAAGAACTCTTGCATGTAAATATAATTTTACTTGTAATCGAATCTGCTCTCCCACAGACACCGTACAGATGTCGACGGCAACTTATTACTAAATTATTGGTGCCTTTGAAGCAGTATTCAGAGAAAATTTTATTAGGGTGTATGAACACTAGCGCTGCTAATGGCCCATTAGACGGGATTGTCGAACGCTAAAGTTTTCTTAATTCAATTAAAGTTCAACTTGTTGTGTATTTTGGAATATCTTGAACAAATATATATATATTTCTGTACACAATTTTGTTTGTCACAATTTTTCGATTAAGCCACTAGACCGATTTTGATGACATTTTATATCTATTCTATGTTTTAAATGCGGCTTTGTACACATGATCAACTATTGAACATATACAAATTGAAGTAAAGACAAAATGATCAGACATACAGACGTGACACGACGAAGCCTTTACTAAGTTGTGACGTGAATAAGCTCAATCGTTTTATTAATTTGAAGTATCTGTTTTCTGAAAAAGTATAAATAAAACAAATTCACAGCAAGAACTCACATAAGAACATTTCACTCGACAGTCTCATCTCATTCCGTATCCACAAAGCGAAGTATTCCGCTTATTTTTTAATTAACTGGCATTCTTTCCAGTCTCCAGTACAGAGTGGGCGCGGTTCTTTAGAACTTAGGGTTGATTTGGGCGGATATAGATATTATTTATTGTGAAAACGCGATGGTCGGGAGTTCGTTTTCCACTAAGCGGAATTTACAATTTGATTCTCTCGTTTTAGTAGGAAAACTGAGTGTTGATATCTGCCACTCAACAATATGACATTGCATGTTGAGCTGAGAACGGAGTGTCGTAATATTTAGTTTCTCCGCTGAATAGTAGAGATAAGTAGTTTAATTACGACCGACAACGACGACCTATAACTAAATTCGATCTGTCGAGTGAATTAATTTTATTTTCTTGCTCTGGCAAGGAAAAGTGAGGCATTGAGTCCCACCACTCAATGTAATGTCTCGAATCAGAGGCGGCGAATGAAATGTCTTAATTTATGTCGAATTCAGTGTGAAGTTAGTTTAATTTGAACTCATAACCAATTTTCCTATATAAACATATTCTATCAGTGATCACCAGTTACTTTTTCGTTTCTCCTATATGTACCTATGTATATTGAAGATTTAGTAATGTCCTCTACGTCTGTTTTATGAAAAATACATACATGTTAAGTAAAAGACATCGCTATGATAAAATAATTATAAAAACTGCACAACCCTAGCATGTAGAACTCTTAATGAAATTCTGAAGATATGCCGCTTACATAGCACATAAAATTGTTAATGTCTGAACAGGTATTAAAAAAACAAACCGTTGTTTGTTTTTCGGATTAAATATTTTTAATTATGTCTGTATCTTTTATGTATACGTTTCAGGTATAAGTGATAAGTCACCTCGTTTTTTAAATTCCGAATTCGATCTCATAAAACATTTATGATAAAGACGGTTAGTAACCACTTACAATTTTTTTTTATTACTTCACTTTAATTTTATTTTATGCCACACAACTATCAAGATCCTTACTGTAAATCACATGGTTATAAGGTTAATTATACCCACATATATCATTTCCCTGTACAAGTAATACAAAATGCGGCGTAGAGTTCCGCATCTCGACTCGCAATATCTGAGTTTTGGAATATGCCTGAGAAACGGGGTTTCTTTACACGTTATAACTTATCTTTCCATCCTGCAATGCGAGAAGATATAAAAAAGTTGTATATTTTATAGAACAAACTAAAGAAGCACTTAGCTTGAAGAAAAGAGAAATACAATAAAACGCTATGTAAATATTGACCTACATTCTTATACTATTGCCACTTCATTCTCATACTTACCTCTCTTGAAAACTATCTGCTCTTCCCCAAAATATTAAAGTATTTGAATGTTTATTATTTAATTTATATTTAATCACTTTCTCGTAATATCTCGCATCGCAGCAGAGTGGGTAGGTAGAGAGAACGTAGTGTTAAGATACTCCGTTCCCCACTCTCCACCGAACTCTGGAAGCATTGCGTGTTGAGTGGCGGAAATCACTGCCACCCTTTGCCTCGACACCAGAGCGAAAAAACAGGAATATAAATGTAAATAAATATTTCATTTCCTCGAGTGGGAATCGAACTCACAGCCAGTCGCATTTTAAGTCACAATTTATGCCCCTGCGCCACGGCTGGTCTCAATTGTATTTAATAAGCAAAATTGTAGTTAATAATATAATATTAAACGTAGAAAAAACCGAAAGGGCGAAATCTATTTCGTATATTAATTGGTGAAACAAATATTCATTCCTTGAAACCCGATGTAAAAATATATTTCGATGTGGAATTTAAATCCATCCATGACCATTACTTTTTATTAGCACTAGTTAGAACTTAGACGTGTCCTATTTGCGCCATGGTACCGTCTACGTTGAAATTTTCCATTTTAAAAAAAAAATTGTAAGTAATTGTAGTATAGCAGTATGTAATCAAGATTAAGAGGGCAGCATTAAGAGGGATTATAAAAAATCTTGTTCAACTTTAAAGCGCTTTATTTTTTTAATATTTTTATTTCTTTACAAGTGAAGCGAACTGTAGTCGCAACCAGTAGTTTAATATAAGTTTTTGGTTAGCGTTAACTATTTTGGGCTTGTGACTATTACGGCTTTATACACGCCCCTATAACTTCATAATGTATTCTTCATAAAGCAAATATACATACGATTTTAAGACATTCCGTTCTCCACTTTCCGTCAAAGTTGTTAAGATATTGCGTATTGAGTGGTGGAACTCAGCACCACGCTTTGTCCTGTTACCAGAGGTAGGAGATGAAAATATTATTAATTTATTATTCATTTATATATAGTTCATTCCCTCGATTGGAAATCGAACCCAAAACCGTCTCGTTTGGATGCTCACATGCTTGTCCCATTGCTTAGTTTAACGTTGATTATTAACTACCATTTCTTACTAACTCTTCTCTTACTAAATTCATTTATTTTTAAAAGATCTTACAAATTGTTTAAAAATGAGGTAATTAGTAAGAAACTGTAAATTAAAGCTCTACTTCAGAATCTAAATTAGCTTTTTAAGTGTTAAAAGTCAAAAGTCATGCTGAAAGTGGTACATAATAAGGAACCACTTGCTTTGTGAGTCCAACTCCTTTTTCTATGTATAGAAGCCTATTTCTTTATTGTTTTCTGTTAGTAACCGGGGTTAAAACTGTTTGGTGCGTTATATTTGACCTATATTCACATTAGATATGCGCATGGCGCGGCTACACAGCCTCTGTAAATGTGGCTGTTACCGGTTTGATTCCCGTAGTAGGGGATGGAATGATTTTCATTTATTCACTCTGGTAGGTAAAACGCGGTATTCTCGCCACTCAAAGCCAATGTATCGGAAATTAAGGGAAAAGTGAGGATCGGAATTTGTTAATATGAAGTTCGATTTGTAAACGTTATATAAAAAAAAAATAATAACCGCATCAAGCGTTGCCGTGACGTTTATCTACTCTCCGTCTATATACTAATAGCCCAACGCTGCACTCTGTCTCACAAGACCCAATGACCATTTATATTCTACGTAACTTCAGTAAATACGAGTACATTTTATTGCGAAATGATAATTTCTTACAATATTTTTTTTTTCAGTTAATTAGCAGCAAATAACTGATTTTTACTAATATTTTATTCATTAATTTATATTAATTACTTATATTAATTACTTACTATTATTAGTAAAACAATAAAAAACT
The DNA here is from genome assembly GCA_018230445.1 of Heliconius hewitsoni. Taxonomy (NCBI): domain Eukaryota; kingdom Metazoa; phylum Arthropoda; class Insecta; order Lepidoptera; family Nymphalidae; genus Heliconius; species Heliconius hewitsoni. The sequence goes on along the minus strand of DWAN01000340.1, from coordinate 12,844 downwards.
ATAATAGTATGCGAAACTGTTATACTATGAACTTAGTACCGGAATATCAATATTGACATTTCATGTAATCAATTGAGAGTTTAAATGAGCTTACAAAGTTCATTTTAATTAATTTGAATAAAATTGATGAATTTGCAAATTTAAAATATTTAACTTCATAGCTTTGTAACTTTATTTACTTTTTTTTATCGGGAATCAAGGAACTTAGTGTTAAGATATTCCGTTCCCATTAAGACACTTTAATTCCGCATTTTTCGCCATATTCTGGAGGCATTGCTAGTTGAGTGGCTCAACTTAACGCCGTGCTTTGCTTCGTTATCAGGTGCGAGCGGAATGAAAATATTAAATATTTCATTTCCTCGAGTGGGAATCGAACCCACAAGCTGTAGCGTTTACAGTCGTACGTTTATCCTGCGCTACAATTCAAAAATTAACTTAAAAAAAATAAATTATGAAAATGAATTATTGTCATTTAACGCTCTGATAAGATAAAATGCAGTTTTAAGATCCGCATTAAGACACTGAGTTTTTGTCCTAATTATTATTTACAATTATTATTAAATAATAAAAATATTTTATGAGTGCTATTATTATTTTAATAATAATATTGCCAACATGGCAAATCAAAAAAAATGTGTAATTTAGAAACAGCGGGGGTAAAGTTAGCTCTCAGTAAGTACATTTAAGGCCTTTATTTCAGCACTAGGTATCTAGTATAAAAGTTGGCCTATCATAAATATAATAACCTCTCAACTATACGAGTTTTCTAGTTAAAATCTTAATAAAACTTTTAAAAATTAAATGCTTTGTAAATATATTTCTACTATTTTAACTTGACCTACATGGGTTAATTTATTTGCTTTATATAACTTTTTGAATTTTCATGTAGAATAACACAATTTGGAGTTATTTTTATAATACTGGTTGCAAGAAAAATTATTAAAACAGGACATTTTAATAAATTAAATACAATATTGGGGATTCGATCATCACCGAGTGAACGAAATCTTCTCTTAATTTTCCTGTTTTCACAATAATTAAGCGTGGCATTGCGTTCTGCCGTAACAGCAAACGGACTCATCACACTATTCACAATCATGTATGGAGAGAGAGAGAGAGAGAGAGAGAGAGAAAAAGAGTACTCGCATAACAATCGTGCGATCAAATTGAAAACCTCCTCCTTTATGAAATCAATTAAAAAAATGCCAATGAGCTATATTAAGCCTCCTTTACAAAGTTACTCAATAATATATTCCACAATTCAAACCTCTTTTTATCTACTTATTTAGAAATACTTATTTAGAAAACGTATAAAAATTTTATCTTTTATCTTTTACTAAAGCTACCCTACTGGGTAGCAAAATTAAATAATGCCAATACAGCACAAATTGCTCGTACACACTCACTTGTATGTAAAACGTGAACTAAAGCAATTATTACAGCGTAACGTGAAAGCTCTTCACGTCACGTATATAGCGCGTGAAACGAAAGCTGTTGACCTGTTTTGTTATATAACTGTTTGAATATACGTATATAAGTACATAGAAACGTTAAAATATATATAAGTAATTTCACGTTTTTTTGACGCATAGTAGAATAGGCAAAGAGAGCATAGTGTTAAGACACTCAATTACCCACTTCTACCACAATTTTCGTGACAGTGTGCGTTGAGTGGCGGAACTCAACGCCGGGTTTTGTCTTGTCATCAGAGTGAGAAAAAAATAAAATGCTTAATTGAGTACTGGGTAGTGGAACTGATCGCCGCGTTTTGTATACAAGAGTAGATAAATTGAGGTAATTTACATGAAACTCTGATTTTTGCTCGTATATGAACCCACAAGCATTGCGTTTACCCGAACGTTATTCCACTGCGTCATAATTGACACACTTTAAATTATTCTCAAAATACTACAATAAATTCTAATCGTTACATATTTCTATATTATGTCTCTACAATTCAAAAGGTCAATATCGACGTCAAAATGAAAACTTTGACATTTCAATACATTTTTTTGTTAAAAAGTTAATGGAAAACGGTAATATAGATACTGTGAATTTGACTTTGTATATTTTTTAATTTACTCGATCTATCAATGTAGTTCGATTGGTATTCTCGAACAAAAAGTGCCATACATACATACATAAAATTTGTTTGTATGTTTTTTTTGTCAAGTTGAAAGCAATTTTATGCTCATTTGACGTTTGTATAATACTGTTATTGTTGATATGTTGTTCGAAAAGGATTACACCTCTATGGCGTACACTGTGTGGATGTATACTTTTCATTATAAATGTCCATTTTTAGTTTTGAAAGTGGTGGGCTCGATCTCCAACCTGGGGAATTGCTATATTTAAATAACTGTTATTACCCCGCTATGATAGACAAATTACAGCGTTGATTGCTATTTTTTTTATATCTCTTTATTACTCAATTTATTGGAGTGGGATCGTTGAGTTCCGGCACTCAACAGTCAGCGCCTAAATAATTTGGCGGACTTCGACTCTCTAAATATTAACGTCTATTCAATGTAGTAGGACAAAATGTGGCGTTATGTTACACTATCGAATACTAAATATATAACATAGAGAATGTCGAATGAAATAAAAAATAAAGATCAAGTGCGAGTCAGCGTCAGACACCGAGGGTTCCACCGAAGGCGAGTTCTATGAAAATACAATATGCGGCAAAACAAAGGACGCTCGCTTATGTCTGAATGTTAAAATCGTTGACTTGGAAATATATTTTTTTGTGTGCAACTACGAAATATTTATCTACATATTTTGTAATAATTTTAGCCTGATACCTGATACACTTATTCTTTAGAAAGTGTCTTCACAGACAGAGCGCAGGACGAACAACTAACAGATCTCAAAAGTCTTCTATTTTTTAAGGTTACAAAATCCTAAGCCCTAATTTTCCAGGACCTACCTTATCCCTGATCTCTTGACGCATCTTCTCCCGCTCCTCTTCCATCTTGCGATGTTTCTCCTTGCGTCTTTCCTCAGCCTCGCGGATGGCCTCTTGCCGTTCGCGTTCGGCTTCTTCTTCCTTCTCCTTGTCGTCGCTGTCATCGCCATCACCACCTACTGCGCCTGTAACAATAGATTATTTGTTGAATGTGTTTCTATATATTACTAGCAATTATACGTGGCTTAGCCACCGTGGTAAAATAGCTTCATGTTTTATATTACACGGGACACATTCTCGAGTGTCCGAGCTAATTCTAACCGCAAGTACAGTAGGTTATATTAACATGATTAACGTGTTACATGGCGTACAGCCTTCCATGATTAACAGATTATGCAACACAAAAATATTTTTCAATTTAAACCAGAAATTTCTGATTCCATTTTCACTTCCTGACGCAATAAACCCAACGTTAACATCAAGAGTCTTCAACTATTCAATAGAACAGTAAACTAAAATTAATACTCTCTAATGAATATATTAGAAAGTATTAATTTTAGTTGTAAATACATATATGTGTATTAGTTTGCATAAGCCAAACAAAATATTCAATTATTTTATCTTATTAATTAGAAAGTATTAATTTTATTTGTAAAACCGCAGCATTTAGTGAAATGTCCGATGTACTATATAGTCCTTATCTTTAGGATTTTCTAGTAATCAAACTACGCCCCATCTCATCCATTTAATGAAACAAAATAGATTTAAAGTGTCATTTTCCAAAGCTGCAGATGCGAAAGCAATTGGACCGCATATAACCTGTAAACGTGATTGCAGTTGCCGAATAGAATTAGAGGGAGCATTTGTGTCTATACTGTATCTGTGCCGGTTTTAACTGGTACGAACAGGTCCAAAGCGGATCGAGCCAGTTCAAACCGGTTCAATCCGACCGAAAGGCATGCGACACGCCATTCAAAAATCCATTACACGTCAATATAAGCATTTGTCCGGGTCTCCGGAATGCCAAGCCTATTTTCCGAGAGGATGCCTTTTAAAAGAATCTACGACGAGTTCGGGAGTTCGACAGGTTTGGGTGGGCTGGAACCGGCGATTAGTTTCATTGGGCGACGTTAAATAATTACAAGTAGACGGGGAGAGAATTTTTCCATTGGAATGAAAGTGAAATTGCTTTTTTTGGACAGTTCTAGCTTTTTTAAGTTTGTTTTAAGTGGATTTTAACTTTCTGTCTGTTATATATGTATGTCGTATACTAATTTAACAATTATTTTCAAAGGTCGTTCAATTGATGTTCGTGACAAATATTTTCATGGTTTTTATATAGCTTAGTAATTTTTTGAAATTCAATCAAGTAATTAATCTTTTGTTGTTTTCTTAACAGGCCATCGTGAGGCAGCGGCTTAGTATCTAACTGTAAACGGAGTCGGCTGTGGGTCCGATTCCCACTCTAGTTAATAAATTACCTTTTTTGTTTTCTTCGTGTTCGTAACAAGATAAAACGAAGCATTCAGTTCCGTTACTCAATACACGGTCTTGTCGGTGAGAAACGAAATATTTTAATAATAAAGTATTGCAAAACTATAAAACTAGTTAAAGCTAAAACTATACAACTAGTTAAAGTTAAAACCTTCCCACATTAATCACTATCAAAATCAATTAAATTTCAATTTCTATTCTATTTCAAAATAACTAAATTCCACCATCATAACAACTAGGTAGTCTAAACAAAATGAATGGCTTGTCGGCGCGTATCGGATGCCTTCTGCCCTTAGTTAGACATCGATCCAGGTCATTACCCCGCGGCCCGCTATGCATAACGCTTTGATCGTACATCGTATGCAAAAACTATTTTAGGAGGGTGTAAATTAAAATCAACCCTCTACCCTTATTTTGTGTGCATGTTAATAATTTTACAGGTTATCTTGTCTCAATAGAATATGTTTGGGTGGTTGATTCCATTTTTATTCGCGAGCCATTTTTTTATATTACGTAACATAAAGAGCCGCGATCAGTATATTTGCAAAATGAAAAAATTGATAATGTAGAAAACAATAAAATATACACATATGTGCTGAATTAAAAGAACGGAATCTCTCAAATTCATATGAGGCCAGACTTGGCGCAGGGGCACAAGCGTGCGATTGTAAGCGCGATAGTTAATGGGTTCGATTCCCTCTCGAGGAAATTAAATATTTAATACTTACACTTCCTCGGTCTGGTTACGGGGCAAAGCGCAGCGTTGAGTTCCGTCACTTAACATGTAGAGCAGAATTCGGAAAGTAGGGAACGGAAGTGTCTTAATGAGTATAGTGTCTTTAGACTAGGTTCCGATAGCGTAAAAATATTTATTAATTTCTTTCATATTTTTATAAAATCTATCTAAGCTACAGATGTTTTAGGTATAAATAGTAATATTAACTTTATTTGTAACTAAAGACTAAGGTCTTCTTTTTTCTTGGTTCTTTTGAGTCTATGTCGCGAAAATGTTAATAGCAATCATTATAAAAGTTAAATTTAAAAATAAAAGTAATATTTTATAGAATTTGAATATCAAATATTTATCTTCGATTTTGTTAAAGCACAAACAAAAAAGACATCGGAAAAGTTAATACCTTTCCAATCAGATGGCAAATTCTACGAAAAATGTCAAGGTTTAATTCTCAAAGTACATCAGTATCATTTAAAGTTGCACTCCCTAAGGACGGAAATACCCTGAAACACTCTCAAAATTGATTATTATTTAAATTCTCGAATGAATATTCAGATCTAATATTTAATTACGACTCAGCCTTGATGTTCTCAGAAAGTTAAGTAGCGATAGTAGGAAAAGTTTTTTTCTATATATTGTTTTTAAAACCATGGTCCTTGAACCGTTGTGGTTGATGTTTGCTAGTTAAATTTTTAACAGGAATAAAAAACCGTCACTTAATGCCTAAAACACACACAAACACACACACACACACACACACACACACACGCACACACACACACACACACAACCCCAACGAGGCGTTAAACGCTGAACTTCTTGTTTGAATGGAAAAAATATTTCTCTGTTGGATAGTCCATGTAACGAGGAAGGTTATAGGCTATATATTTACATCACGTTAATTGCTTCGAAATAACCCACTGCACTCTATATCGCTTTTAATGTGTCATGTGCCATATACAATTCTTAGTTATTTCCATTTGATAACACGACTATAACTAGTGTCCATTTTTAAGAGCAATCTTGGAAACATAATATATTGAAAAAAAAATCATGAAATAAGTTTTTTCAGTGTCAGGCCGAAGTATCCTGGGAACCTATGCCATTTGAAAGCCCTATTATCCCTGCACAAATTAACACTACGTTAGAACGTAGTGTTTAATTAGAATTAAGACAATTTCGTTCCTCATTTTCCGCTGGATTCTTGAGGCATTGCGTGTGTGAAGCGGCATTCAATGATTTCAATTTTTAGTAACATTACCAAAAATGAGTACACATGTGAATTAAATAATATTTTCACATTTACTTATTATCTCAAAAAATTATGTAAATTCACTATTTGATTTCGTCTTCAAGCATTTTACACGGTACTCTAATCTGATTTTATATTCTTATTATCTATCTTTCTTCTTTTTAAAATATAGTTATAAAGCCAATAGTGAAATATGATTTTGCTTACCAGGGCGAAGAAATGAAAATAATTAATTTCTCGGAGTGGAAATCGAGACGACACGATCGTTACGTTTACAGTCAAACTGTTTACCTCCACGACGGCCTCATTATTCCATATATTATGGATACTTATGTAGGAAAGGAATCCTCATAAATATAAACAACATGATTTCTACCAGAACGTGTTTAGTGGAAGCCATTGAAGCAATCGCATAGGCATGTATGTATGTGTTTGTATGTACGTCAATATCGATTCTCTAACTATTGTTTGTGTGAAAATTTTATGTGTTGTGCAAGTTATGTTAGATTTTTATAGAAGGATTGTATCCTTTTTTATTCTAGCGTTGTTTTCGTGTTTTTATGTTCTTGCCAGAATAGGCAGAAAATTTATAGTAGTAAGAGTAAGCTTCACGCTTTATCCCGTATTTCAGAGCAGGCAGAAAAAAACTTGTGTTAAGACGCTCTATTTCCATACATCGTCGAATTTTCGAGACGTTTTGAGTGGTGGAAATCAATGCCATGGTTTTTACCGCGTAGCGTCAATAAGACGCTAAATTATTTTAATTTGTGCAGGGATAATAGGGCTTTCAAATGGATGCTTCTTGATAAAACTTATTTAGACTTTATTCCACAGATCATGAATAGATACCATAGATTACAACTAACCCTCTAAATTAAAGCTTTGCGTGAAATTAAATATTGCGGACGTGACATGATGCGACGTGACACGCCGTGACGTGACGTGACACGATGGTTGGGGATGAAACGTCAAATACAACGTGATCGGCACACAATGAGTGCGGTTATAAAGCGGGAGATTGGAGTGGCACGAAGGACTAGACTAATCGTTTATTCGTATTTTTTAGATTTAGTTCAGATATTAGAATATGATTGATTTCTATTTTTGTATGTTTAAAACAAGCTTATAAATATCTACGCAGTAGACATTATTTCATAGTTTTTATGTAGTGGAATTTATCGATATACTTTGCTGTCTGTACTTGACTGAACAATAACTGTAACTTTTAAAACAAATTATTCTTAAAGAAATCTTTTTTACTGTCATTAAATGATCAATAATTTTGGAGGGTGGATGAAACATGTTTGAAAATTAGCTATTTACCACTGTATTGTGGTATTTGTCATGACATTTTCAAATGTAAACCTATAATTAAATAAATTATTTAAAACAATATTTATTATGAAGAAAAATAAAAGAATAAAAAAATCTTTTCAATAAAAGAGAGAATGAGAAAGCAATACAATACAAGATGTCAATTTACATTTTTCTACGTACAGTACCGTAGGTTGGACGTGCCTATGGAAATGAAATGCGCAATAAGGGGACATACCACGACAGTGAGCCTCGGCAATAAACTATTTATACGCATTTTATGTTTAAAGAATGAGTGGTAAGTGATCTTTATTATAGTAAAATTGAAATCTACTGTGTCACAATCAAAATGGGCTTAGTATTATTGGTTTTTCAATACATTATTTAGTCCATATTATACTCTACTCATATTATAAATCTGAGGAATACATTTATTTGAACGATTACAAGTAAACTATTGGCTAAGTATAATAATAATGTAATAAGTAAATATTGGCATAAAATGAAAAAATATTTTGGATTGCATAGTTTATTTTTTTGAGGAGGACTGTAGGTTATATGCAGTGTCGATCGTTTCAATATAAACCATTGTACATACGGTCACATGTACCTCACTTTACTTGCGGCTTCGACAAATGGAAATAAATATCAGTACCAAATTTAATTCCAGCCGGAGGCACAGTGTGTTATAACGAAACGCTTACTGCGATATAATATTTATAAAATAAAATAAAATATTTGAAAGAATCAATAGTTCTTGAGGTTAGAGCGTTCAACCAAATAAACTCTTCAGCTTATAATATTAGTCTAGATTGAGATTGTGTAATAGTATAAATAACAAACTTTAACGTGACGTAAGTTTCTGCTTCAATCACGTTAGCTTTGAGTAATTTAAGCTGACTTTAGAGCGTCTCCATTGTATTCAACAAGACTCCTTCATTGCCTTTAGAATTGTAGTATTTAAGTGAATTTGTTTGTTGCTTTATAATATTAAGATACTGCAATTCAATTATTTATACTCAAACGTAGTATTAGAATTAGAAATAAAATTAAGTAAATACCTTTAATCAAAATTATTATGAATAATGGGTAGTCGTGTTAAAATATTTTTTTTATTGCAGAGTTGGCGAAGGGAACCTAATGAGCCTCCAATTTGACCAACTTTCGAGACATTACGAGTTGAGTGGCGCAACCCAACGCAATCCTGTCTAGGTATCAGAGCGGCGAAATGAAACAAATAATTACCCCGAAAGGGGAATCGAACCCATAATTATAACAAAGAATTTATCTTTTTCTTAAACATTTTTACAATTTATATATCTATAAATAGAGTAAAATAAACGCTGGAAAATATCGAATACCAAGCACCGCTATTAAAATACCGTTTCGCAGGTCATTTCAACGTTTGTCCTATCACGAAAACAACATCGTAAATTCGATGAAGTGATTTAATACATGTAAATTACTCCAATGGCCTACATTCTCTACGGAATCACATAAATGCTATAACTTGAAACTTTTATTTGCTTTATAATTTGCTGGAGTCCGTTTGTATGATGTTGTGTTGAGTTTTATAGTTTTTTTTTGTAAGAACTGTTTATAATACGTAAAGCAGAAGGTGAAAAAATCTTCTAGTTATTTTGAAATTATACTTATTAAAAATTCTTCTTATCACATATACACAATACGTTGATCTTTCTCCAAAAGTTGATTTCAGAAGGGAGTCCTAGGAGTGTAGAGACCATCGTGGTATTGAATGTAAACGTGAAAATATAGTTTCAATCCCTGCTCGGAAGAATAAATAATTTTTATTTTCCCGCGATAATAAAGTGCGGCGTTGAACTCAAACACTCAACACGCAAAGTCAAGCAATACTAGATTATGTCTGACCATCGTGCTGTACGCCGGATACAGCGAGAAGCTCACCAAAAATATAAGCTTAGTTTCATAACACAGGAACCCAGTTTCGTCGAGCAAATTATATGTTCATATAAAAATAATTTATGATATGTACACATTCTCCAATTAATAGCCATTGTAGTACAATAATGTATGGAGTGTTGACTTAATTAAGCTATTGTGAATTATAAATTACTTTTAATATAAGAAATTGTTGATAGTAGCGTAGAAGGAAAGTAGGTGATAATCGGTGGTTGTATGTTCGATTCTAGTTGTCTCCCCCAACTGGGATCTTTCTCAAATATACTCAAAATTAAAGCTGGTTTGTCTACAAATACAACGGTTGTGGGTTCGATTCCCATTCAGGGGATTTTATTATTTTGATTTCTTTTACTCTCGTAAGAAGATAAAGACTGGTTTTGTTTCTCTTTTCAGTCGGCTTGACTAACCACTAAGTAGGAACATAGATTTGCTCTGTCTTTGACACAGGCAAAACATAAAAATATTGCAAAAGTGGGTGGACTTAAAAAAACTTGGGACTATAACATTTTGATCATATAAATTGCTTGTATGTACCTTTGGACCAAAGATACTGTTATCTTCTACTACTCAATATGCTTTTTTATTTATAAAATTTTTACGCATTATATTCTTTTCCTGCAAAATAATTAAAGAAATATTATTTATTCGGATAAGGTACATCGATATACTTGCATGTAACTTAAGTGCTTCCGTCAGTTTAAATAGTTCACGAGTCAGTAACTAGCTTATCGATCAATCTAATAATAACCCTCGGTAGGCTGTATTACTCATTCGCTTTGCCAACTTATAGAAAAGATTAAACATTCTTTCGTTATTCTATTTTTCTGAAATAAATGTAGTTATTATTACGTTATATGAGTCTAACGTGCAAGTCTGCAGGGGCACAAGTGTGTGACTCTTGTGGGTTCGATTCCCACTCGATGTAGTGATATATTTAATTCACATTGACGTCATAGTACGTCTATGACGAAATAATTCCACAAGAAATATTATATTTCAATTGTTAAATTTCAACAGCTAGATAAATTCAGAAAAGTTCGCTCTCATTTCATTTTGTTTCTGAACTGAATTGAATCCTCTCAATTGGTGTATCCGAGAAATGTATAAAAGTCATTTTATTTAGTCGTTCTACGCCGTAGCGGCGCCGTAGCACGTACGGCTACGTGATTCCTTGCATTGTTTAGATTTGTTTTAAAATATTGTTTTGGAAGTTCGAATTTATCTTGAATAATGCACGTAATAAGTTTTGAAGCGTTTGTTTTGTAATTTATCTATTTTTACTAAGTTACATACCAAGAAAATATAATATGATAGCCCGTAACTCTGTTTGCTTACAATGTAAAACGTAAAATACTGTCTCCCCGTTTTCGTAAGATTTTCAAAATAAAAAAAACATTTGAAACGGTTTCATATATAAGTCAAGTAAAATAAAATAAAATAGTAAATAGCAGTGTAAGGAGAGGGAACCTAATGTTAAAACGTATCCCAATTTTCAGGACATTTCATGTTGTGTAATGAAACTCAACTTGGCACTCTATGGCACTATCAGAGCGGGGAAATGGAAATAAATGGAATATGTAATTCTACCGATTGAAGATCAAGCCCACGACTGTCGCGCTAACAGCCCGACGCTGCCACTGGGCCATGACGGCCTCAAAAAAAGAAAATCTTCATGTATATGTAACATAATTTTCCATCAATTCTACCCGTATATAAGGTTACATTGTTTTATAGTCTCTATAAAGAGCATAAATTCCCCACACAACCACTACACAGTGCTACTGCGGCAAGCTCCTCGTGGCACGACGCCAAATATCTAATCTGCCATGTCGCAACCTGAATAATAATTTTGAAACCATCTCTGTTTTATATTTATACTATGAGTATTGTGTAACGTATGTGTAGTATAATTTACCTTTTTTTTCATTAAAGTAGGAAAAAAAACGTAGCCAAGACGTAGCGGTCTATCAGTTTTGGCAATATGAGAGCTGAGCTATTAGAGATTTGGTAAAAGTGAGGTTAAGTTTACAGCAAAGTCAACCTCTATGAAATAGGTGATTACTGAGAAAAAAAATTGAAAATATCAAATAAATGAAAAGCACTCAAAGCGCATCGAAACGATCGGAAAATGCAAAAATAATTAGACAAAATGTCAATGTCAATTATCTGTCATATTTATAATTTAAAATATGATTATATATTTTCATCGATTCAAATCGATTTCCTTTTGTTTTTTTCTGTAATTAACATTATAATACTTAGATTTAATAAAAATTTACAAATATTTTATTTTCGTAGTACTGTAATCGATTAAGGATTAAAAAATATCCTTCGCTTCCAGATTCTTAATTGAGCTGATTTTTCCACTATTTGCATTATTTTATATGTATTCTAAAATTGACAAAAAAGAACAATTTTTAAATCATATCTCAATATATATTATAGCTTTTGGACCCAACCCAAATGTAAAGACATTTGGGCCCAAAGGTTCTCCTTTGTAATTTTCTCGAAATTTAATAGGATACAGGATTTTCTATTTCACATTCTAAAGTTTCAAACCAACAAAGTTGTAGGCGACGATAATATAGCTTTATAAATATTAAGTTCTTTGATTTTCACCATTATTACACATTTTAAATTAAACTATTTTAACCGGATTAATCGCGTATATTTTATATTTTTAAACATTTTTGGAAACCCGACGTTTCGAACACTTTGCAGTAGTCCGTGGTCACGGGTAGACTGAGGTGGCATTCGTCTATCAATTGACATAATTACTATATCAAACTACCCTCTGGTATGGTTGGTTTGAGACTTCCAAGATTTTATGAGTGTGTTAGAAAGCTTCCAGCCGTCCTCTCTATTAAAATTAGAATTACAGGTTAATAATTCCCTAGGTTTCCTCTATGTGTTAGTTATAAGAAATCCCAATGGCACAATAGGCCACACAGTATATAGGAAACCCACTCACATCAATAGATACGTCAATGGTGAATCGCACCACCACCCTAAACAGTTATCTACCGTTGGAAAATCTTTGTTTCAGAGAGCCCACCATCTCTGCGACGCTGAACATCTAGGGGACGAGCTTCGCCATGTGAAGAATCAGAACAAGCTGCCAGTTCCCCGCCAGCCTTGTCAGAAGATCAACAAGCCACCCACAGTAGAGAGACAGCCGGCACTTCTACCATATGTGAAGGGG
>DWAN01000339.1:0-25282 GCA_018230445.1 Heliconius hewitsoni | reverse complement strand
TATATATATATATATATATATATATATATATATATATATATATATATGTATATGGGTACGTAGATGTTCATGTAAAGGGTCTGACTGTAAACGCGACGATCGTAGCGTCGATTTCCACTCGCAGGATATTCGTTCCGCCACTCAAATATTCATAAATTAAGATATCAGATATCTCCAAAATTGGACGAAAACGTAGAAAATGGAGTGTTTTAGCACTACGTGTCTATGTTCCTTGCTAAATCGTAAGCTATATCGTACATATAACACTGAAAAAGTAGTGGGCTACCTGACATTTCCTCATAGATTTTTGTCTTGTAATTAATTATAATATTTAAAATCCTCTTATTCTCTACACTCCAAGATAATTCAATTAAATTTATATTAAATAACAACGCAGTGCATAAAAAAACCAGAGTCCTTCTACGCCCCCATGGAACGCTCGTCAATTTCCATCCCTTGTTTTTTTTAATCTTTTCACCTCTTTCCACCCTTCTCGCTTAGCGTCCGTCAAATGTATTGATTTCAAATAATTATGAAGGGCTGGCTGTCAGTTTAGTTTCAGTTTTTTTAGTAAAACAATAACAACATTGTGCTATTGAACTAACAAATAGATAAAATAACGCGATAGCTTGTGGATTTTATTGGCATTTGCGGGAATTAAATATTTAATATTCTTATTTACCTCACTGTGGTAACGAGACAAAACGCAGCGTTGAGTTCCGCCAATCAACACGTTTTGACTCTGGAATTCGGCGGAAAGTGGGGAACGGAAGTGCTGTAATGAGAACGAAATATCCTAACACTAGGTTCCAAGATTCCTTTGTGCTTCCGAAGTAAGAAATAAAAAAAAAGATAAATAATAAATGATGTTGTAAACGTTTCATTTAATAAAAGGCTATTGTGGGCCGGTCTGTATAAATGCGATCATGTTTTCGATACCCACTTGAGGAATCCATTATTTTCATTTCCCTGTTCTGACAAGACTAATTAATTACGTGGAGTTCCTTCACTCAATACGCAATTCAGTCCCAAATTCGGGTGGAAAGTGATGAAAGTGTCTTAACACTCTCTTTCTACCGTGGTCTATCTCATCAATATGTAAGCCACATGACAATGTATCCCGTACATAGCAGAGTAGGCAGAGGAAACCTGAAAACCTTAAGTGTTAAGTCACTCCGTTCCCATTAAGATATTTCCGTTCCCCACTACACAAACTGTCATATGCTCATATAAATATGTATAGACAGATGAAGATAGATCTAATCACTTACCTAAGGCTTTGTTGAATAGCGCTGAAACAAGACGTACATGCGTAATGCATTAACAACAACTGAAAACGGGAATTAGCAAATGCAAGGTTTAGACTAATTAGAACTTCTTGAGGTCGTGGTGGCGCAGTGGCACATTTTCTAACTGTAAACGCAATGGTTGTAATACATTTTTATCTCATTCCTCAATTCCCAGGATCGTTTCCACTTGATGGAATGGGGCAATGTGGTAGAAACAAACATTGTTCTTTTTTGTTCACTCGGAGGGGTCATCATAGTTTTTTTTATAAGCATTCTTCTTTTGGTTCGGTAACGAGACGCGGTAATATCATACGTACAATGTATCCTAACAGTAATGACAGAAACAGTAAGTGGAGAACAGAATTAACACGCGGTTTTCTATATTTACGCTGCTAGAATTGAGTTTAGGCATATTGAAAAAAAGGAATATTTGGCCTTCGCTTTCATATTAACGCAGGATTTGTCAAGGCACCGGTAAAACAATAAAGCTAGCAGGAACGAGGTGAAAACTGCCCGGTTTTTGGCAACATTCGTCAAGAATGTCTGCACTGCCGGCGTAGAGGCTTGAGCATACTAAAAATTACAGAGAAACATACAAAAATAAACCTTACGCCAATCGAAGTAAGGTTAAGGTGACTGTTCAACTTATAAATGCAATTCCCGAACAACGGTCCAACTTGTTGAAATTCCGTCGCCGTCCGGTATACGGAGTTGCCAATTTGGATGCTCTCGTCCAAGATGAGTCTAGCCTTTATAGCCAAAGGCTTAAGGCGGTATTCCTTTACTTCTATATTTAGAAACGTTAAATAGATTCCACCGGAGCATAGGAGGAAAGAAATTTCGCAACTTAAGCTTTTGCTTGAGCACCCACTAATTTTGCCCAATCGTGGCTAGTGGATAACGTGTACGGTACATTTTTATCTTTTTTGTCTTTTCTTAATCTAACTTCCGAATAGAATTTTTTTTGGAAAATAAACTCAGTATATTTACAATGTGGTTTTGCTCTCGCCTCGCCTGCATAATTTATGGACTGTTGACCATGTATCTACCTAAAGTGGAATTGAACACGTTCGTATAGTAAAATCTTTTTAAGAGGACGTAAAAAAAGGATTCAGATGAAATGAATGTTTTACTTTCACAGATCGGATAATATGGTAGAGTTCTTCTTTATTTTACTTTTTCTTGGCTTTTTGTTTGCGAATGTTTTGGGAGTTCTTATTCGGTATAATAATAATTGGTTAACAGTGAAAATTGGATTTAGATTTGTTTCTGTTCTGAATTCGTTTAAGAATAGTAATATGCTGTTTTTCCATAAATAAGAAAAAATTGCCACCGTTGCGCTGTTAATGTGCTTGAGGTAATGTTGGGTTCTGTTTTCGTTTATTTCGTCTTGTTAAGGAAAGAGTAAGTTGTTGGGGGGAATGCTAATGAGAACGGAATATCTTGATGTTACGTTTTTTCTGCCCATCTCGGTACGCGGGGAAGTGTGATGTAATAAATACCAATATTATTCTGCAGTTGATAAGTGTATCACTTAAAGAAGTAAATTAAATTTATATCGGTTATTAAAAAAAGGCCGCCTTGGGGCAGGGGCACAAGCGTTTGTCTGCAAGTGTTCGATTGCCGATTGGGGGATTGACATATTTAATATTTTCATTTCCTCGCAATGGTAAAGAGGCAAAGTGCTGCGTTGAGTTCCGCTATACAATACGCGCACGCATTACCTAAGGAATTTGGCGGAAAGTGGTGAACGAAATTGTTTCAATATTATTTTCTCATTAAGTTCCCATGATTCCGTATTCGCGTGAAGCTAAAAAAAAGAAACACAACCATTTTATTTATTCAGGCGCACTAATTTAATTGTATACTTTTATTTGGTGTATCAATACAATGTTATTATATTTTTATTTCACAGATGGCGAACCTATCAAACTACCAGAAAATTTGGAAAGTCTTCCTCGGGCCGAGCACTTCGCTGCCCAAAGACATCGATGGAACACCAATGAGGTCAGAATATTTTAAGACACATCACTTAATTTTTATCATCACTCACAAAAACTTATTTTGTTAAACGTATGATTTTTTTGCCCTTTTCTGGGATCATAAATTTATATGATTTATCAATAAGGTCGAATTAATTTAAGAACTTTTGTCGTTAAATAATATTACAACTAAGTTTTTTTGGAAAGCTAGAACACAGCTTTTAAAGAGATAAAATATGGCAGGGCTTGCTTATGCACATACTTGTATACGACTATAACAAAAAATATTTTTTCTATTAGATTACATTTTTTTTTAAATTTAACTATTTGAAAAATCTGAGTGAAAAAAATTATGGAAATGTTACTGTTACCTACTTAATATTTCATTATATTAAATATACTATTAGGTGGCGGCAAAAACCCCTTATTTTACCAAATACCTGTATCAAGATAAATCTCTCCCTCTAAGTAGAGTCCACACTGACACAAACTGGACAGAATGAAGGTAACGGAGTATCTTAACATTAGGTTCCCTATACGTACTCTGCTAAGCAATAATAAGCGTGAAGCTGCTTTGCTTTCCTACAGAATTTCCTCTGCCACTTCATTATTTCAAGATATATCAGGAAAAGCAACACGAATATAAATAATATGTCCAACATATACATCAAGGCCGGTTACTTTCCACCACATTTATGGAATTCCACCAAACATGTATGACGTGTTAGTTTATACTTTACGTACGAGTGGGTATAAATGCCAACATTTCATTATCATTAATTTTGCCGGCGTCACAATTCACCGGTGCGCTGTGGTATAAATCGCGGTTTGTTCATGCATTATTCAGGACCTAGAGTGTCCCATATCTCGGAGTTGGGCGCTACTTAGCGTACCGAATATTATTTGTGTTTAATATTGTGCGGATGTAGATTTATTTTTAAAATTGTTGAAAAATGCAGATTTTAGATCAGTTTGAGGTCATCATTACAATGCAATTGGCTTTGATTCTTCTTTTCTCTAAGACGATAGGAGATGTACGAAAACTCTTATTAATAAAAGTTTAAAAGCATACAAAGGATCTTTCGAAAAATATATATTATTATTTGTATTCATTACTTAGTTTTTAAATACATCTTAAATGTACATAAAAACTCTGTATTCTGTTTGTAGCATATACGTTGTTTTGTTGTTTTTAAATTAATCTTGGAATTTTTGACATGAACAATATTTCTTACAATACCTTGTCCTAATGAATAAGATGAATTACAAGAAAAACACGTCGCTAATAAAGCAACGATAACTTTTTACTTTTACATTTTAGCTTCATTCTTTCATCTTTCCATTACGGTATAAGAATTTGAAATCAGAAATTATTTTAATAAATAAAATATAACAGGGCTGGCTTGTGAGCCCTAAGGCTACATCGTACCCACTCGGTCTACAAGATTTACGGTTAGTTGGATCGGACGATGTTTTCGAAGTATTCCTTTTGAAAATATCTTATTATTTTGTGGTTTATTAAAGAATGTGTAAATATTAAGATACTAAGTCTTTATTATTATATAATAAGAACATTACTGTACTTTGTACTTGAACTAGGCGTTGTTGGCGAGTGGACTTTACAACGTAAAATGGAAAATCTAGATATTTCTAATAATCTTTACTTTGTCATACATTATTTCAAAAAGTAAAATGTAGATAGAGAAATTAAATATTTATAAACGTATATATAGATTTGGACTTAGCGAAAGACTTTGGAATCAGCGTCTCTTGGAAAACTAAGCGTTCTAGCCAATTAAGCCATAGGTTTTTATTCTGTTGCTTAGTTTTTACCAACTAACTGGATGGACATACAATATTCATTGATAAGCTGATAACTCTAGTAGATTAGTGGAAAGTGAGCAGTAAACATCACTGCATTACCCATAGCACTATGCTGCAAGCAATCTGTAAGGATTTTGGGCTTACTCTGAAATAGCCAAGTCGCTTATTAAGTAGCGGTCCGTACTAAGACCTGATCCCTAGAAACCTAGATTAATCTTATAGTTTATTCAGCCAAATGAGTTATGTAAATTATGTAAGAGATATAAATTTTTGTGTTGAGTTAATGTAAACAGTTCAAAACAACGAAAACCAAATGAAGTTTACGTAGTTAGTACTTAGCAGGAGATCTTGTCAAATTCTATATGATCATAATATGGGGTTATCCTCATATTATGATAGTTAATATTATGACACTTATGTGTTAGCTTCTTTACATTTGAAAATTTCATTCTTTTGTTTAGGGTAAGCTAAGGATTTTAAGCATGTTGAAAAGTAAAAGTTTAATTGTGGGCGATTTCAAATCGGAAGAATAAAAGATTTCCATTTCTTTATTCTGGTACCAAGGCAAAGATTGTTGAGTACCACTACTCAACATGTAGTGTTTTAATATTAAGTTTCTTTTGTCTACATTAAAATACGCAGGATACAGATAAAAAGTAGCGAAAGAGCAAAAATTTGAATCGACTGAAACAAAGTGACATATATAGAAGTTGGTTGGTTACCTGTTGTACGTAGATGATGCAGTGCTCATTGCAGCATAAGAATAGGTGTTGCAGACATTCGCCACTTCTCTGTAAAATAATGTGAAAATAATGGCCTGAATGCAAGCACGACAAAAATCTTGTATTTAAAAGAAACGAAGAACAGACAGTATGCAATATCGAGTAAGTAAGTGGAAAAATATTAGAAACAAGGGATAAAAGTGTTATACTTAGAAAGTATGTTTAGTAGAGATGTAAGATATAAAATAGACATGAAAGGCACAGGTTACCAACAAAAAAGGGTAACAGAGTTACCGATGCCTTAGCTACGTTGGTAAGATAACTAAACCTTGGCATGTTTGGTCGTACACAATACAATACTGGTACAGGCGCTGTTATACGGCAGGAAGCGTGGATATTATAGAAGAAAAATGAAAAAACGATGATCAGTCAGTCAATTAAGCCGACTGAATTCGCAATGAAGATACACAGAATAGCAGAAACTGCTGAGGATGTCACTTTGAGAATTAAGCAAAACTTAATCAGTTAGTTTGGACACGTTGAGATAATTAGTGATGAAAGAATGGCAAAAAAATGTATGAATTAAGAGAATGAGTTGTAAAAGATATATTATACATACTCTCTTAGGAGACTTCGGTTGACCGTAGAAGGGGACAAAGTGTGAAGCCAAAAATATGCGAATCATTAAGTATATTCTTAGAAATACAGCACAGTCCTCGATAAACAAAAATAAAATTATTTTTATCAAAACAAAAGTCAAAGAATTAACTAGTATTTTTATTTTGATAATAAAAGTAGAGCTGAAATAATCAACTTAAGGAGTTACTTTTGTTTTGGTGTTGTGGTTCAAGTTGTTAGTACATATACTAATCCTAATTCTGATTCTTTATATCCTGTTGATCTCATCACGCTCATTAAGACTAGACTTTTCTCAAGAAGAGATGTAGACTTACCTTATAGCTAATGTAACTTATCTCTGTGCTAGAGATTGTCAATATTTATTGTCTTAGAAAGTTCGCTTGTGCTCCTACGCCACGACCGCCTCGATTATGAGTAAGAAAGCTTAATTTTGTTTATTCAAATTCAATGTTGGGTAGGTAAATATAATACTTAAGAATTTGAAATTTGTTTTAAATTCCATAACTATATGAGGAATTCTTTCAGGCTTCCTTAAATTTCTTCACAAATGTTTGTGAAGAAATATAAACATATATCTTTTACTAAAATAATGTAATCTGGGATTCTGTCGTGAAACAAGAATAAGGGAAAAATTACTGATCTCTACGACCTTGCGCATAATAATAGTTGTTGAATTATCGTCGTCATCAACTACAACGTGTCTGATTGTCGACTCAAATCCAACTTTGGGAAATGTTTGTATTTAAGATAGAGAATTGTTAAGAGAAGTAATCGCATCGCTTATTTACCTCAAAAAAATTAGGAGATATAGGTACAAAAGACCCTACAACCTAAACTAAAATATAAACGAAAAAACGAATAAATATTAAAAAGTATATAACATGTTTCTTCACTATCAAAATTACATTATTTTTATTCGCTTCGATTACTTTAATAAATGCACTTCTTTGAGAGGCTGTCGGGCTAAAATTTACGAGCGTATTTACTATCATTCGTTATTCAGTGGTATTCTAGTTGACGTCGCTTTGATGTGGAAAACAAATATTTTTCTCTATTTCTCGTTTCATACAATTGCGGGCCATTGTTGTGTTATCTTGCAGATTTTAAGCGATTCTTGGAATGGATAGATGAATACTTTAGGGCCATTCTTGTAAACTTTATATAAGTTTTGTATTTTTGACATTCTAAAATGTTTTTTTTACACTTAGTAAAGATTTTTTAAAAATAATGTAGGTATATTGATTTGAACGTATACTTTATGTGCTGATTTGAACTTGCGCATCGTAGAATCCATCTAAGGGTCTGACGACAAAACTATACATGGACGGCTTCAAAGAGGGGCAGGCTTAAATCTCCCTTATTTATTTTTTTATATGTTTTCTAAAAAAATGTTGTGTATTATTTAGTAATCACTTATAATATCACTTTCAGTAATAAGCTCTATTTTACACATTTCTATAGGAAATTCTTTGTCCCCAATAATTTGAGTTGAAATAAAGAGTGGCAGAATTCTACGTCGCGCTTGTGGGTCACCAGAGCTGGGAAATAAAAATATTAAATATTTAATTCCATCAAGTGGGAATCGAACCTACAGTCCTCGCGTTTACTGACACACGCTTGTGCCTCGGCCTCTATATATTCTTAACTGGTAATAACATATATGGTTTATTTCTTACTTATTTAGTTATTCAAGCAAATTAATTAATTTCTGGAACAGAATGATGACACCGCTGCGAAGTACGGCCTGTCTTATGAATGGAGCATGTTTTTCTAGTGTGTAACTATTGTTTGTAGTTTTTCGCTTTATTCAGCATATAACAGGGAAGGCAGAGAACACCTAGTGTTATGACACTTCGTCCTCCACTTTCTGTACTAACTTTAACGTATTATTTCTTTAGTTCGATTTTTTTTGAGTTATCAATAAAATTATTTTTCTTTAAAATCATATTTCTTACATTTGCAGTTTAGGTCAATCGTGGGCACTAACGTGATAAGTTGTGGGTGCGATTCCCATCCGAGAAAATAAAAAATTGCTTCACTCTCATGTTGGGCGAAAGGGCGAAAGGGCGAAGCGTTGAGTTCCATCACTCTACACGCAATACCTCGAGATTTCGGAGGAATCGCGAGTGGGGAACGGAGTGTCTTAGCACTAAGCTCGTTTCTGCCTCTATATATAAAAAAATATATTTTAGTAATCATTAACAGTCATTAAAGCTCATTAACACGTGTGAAATCGCCGGTCAAGTTACTATTTAAAAAACTTACATACTTTTGTTCTTCCATGTCTACTTTGCGTATACAAAAATAGGTAACTTCGGTCATTAATAACGTGATACAGTTCAGCTACATCATCAATTTGGTATATATGACACTATTATTAACATTCTATTGTTTTAGCGAGCCTAAAAACCGAGGCCTAAAATGTTTCCGTTTTATTAATTTCTTGTGTTCCTTTTTTACACACTCATAGCACGTTCCTACCAGTAGTTTACAATTTTTTTATTATTGTGTGATAGCGCCTTCAAATCCTGCAGCTTCGTCCGCGTGGTTGAAATCGTATATGACACATTATCTCCAAGAGTCCGAGAGGCCGCTACAGGGGCACTTGCGTGTGAATGCGACGGTTGCGGTCGCGGGTTCGATTACCAGTCAGGGAAAAATAATATTTATTATATTTCCGTTTTCTCTCTTTGTCGAAGTGTCAACACTAGATTCTCAGGTGCCCTCTGCCAATCATGCCATCTGGAGTATACACCGTGAAGTTATAATTAGTTTCAGGAATTAATGTAGTCAAACAAATAAACTCAACAACTTTATACAATTAGTTATATATTTAAGATCTTAATGTTAATAATTTGAAACCTTAAACTAAATGAAACCAAAACATATTTTTCTTTTTCTGTTAGATAGTTAGATTACGTACACAAGAGTCTAACTTAAGTTTTTTATTAATTATTATATTATAAAGAGTTTATATAAATTCGAGGCGAATAATAATAATAATAATTTATTCTATGATAATGGGTACAAATATATAAATATATCGATAATATCTGTTTATAACTGTACGTACTTCCTGTTGGTGTTTTAAGTAACGCGATCAAAAGCTATTTATTAATCATTGTCTTTCCTTAATATATACATACATATAAAAGATTACATATAAAAGATTAAATTTGAAACGGGAAATTTAAAAAAAAGTCATAAATAATTTTAAATTTAAATTTGTCGGTACTCATTTGAACATTCAAAAGGGAACTAGGATTACATTTAGCCACAATATACTATATATACTATATACATATATCGAGATAGTAGATGATAGATAAATAAACAAAAACTAATACAATTACATATTCAAAAAAACAATATTAATTTAATAAAAATCTCGTCATATCGCCTCGCCTTTCATGCTTCTGAAAATCACGGTTCCTATTAATGAAATGCGTTGGACGTAGATTAGCCGTGCGTGTTAGCGTAATAACTAGCGCTATATTATACTGTAGTGGGATATAGTACTAACTACTTTGAGGCCAGTAGAAAAGCGTTTGCCTATAATATCTATTCGCGAATATTCAGGCCAGTCGTGGCGCATGGGCACAGAGTGTGACTGCAAAATCGACTGGTTGTGGGTTCGATCCCCACTCGAGCACTCTGCTGTGTGTGGTATACAGCGTGAAGCTGATTTAATTTAATTTTTTTTATTCATGAGCGACGGCTGTGGGTTCGATTACCACACTATTGTTAGAAAACCGCCAAAGACGTCGTTTTCAACGCGATAGTTGTGACTTCTATTCTCACTCGGAGGAATAAATTATTTTTATTTCGTCGCTCTGGTAACGACGTTAAATTTCGCCACTCGCACATATCGCGAAAATTGAGTCGAAAGTTGAGAAAGGAATGTCTTGACACTAGATTCCCTCTATACAGCGTGAAGCTAAAAAATAATCATCCCATCACAGTCAATATTAGTTTGTAATCTGTACTTTTTCTGTACAACACAACACTATAGATAGATGTGTGTTAGCTCTACAGAAATTTATCATACAAATAAATATTTTGAATGTCAACCCAAACCATTGTTAATTTAACAATATGAATCATTTAAATTTATAAAAATTACGTAAAAATGTAAATTTTCCCAGCAATAAATAAATACGTGGCAGTTTATTTTAATAGAAATGTGCATGGAAATGAAAATATTTAATATTCTCCATTCGAGATTTTGGCATCATTGCAACATTTAGTGTAGCCGGGATACACACAATACAGAATATTTTTGTTTTGTGTATATTTTGGTTTTCCCCGGGCGGCACTTGGTTTATGATTTGTGCATATTATCTACTATCCGGGGCTAAGTAAATGAGCTCTGCAAAACATTAGTCTATAATTTACTGTCCAATTTTAGAAATGGGCTAAGTTTTTAAATTATTAATTGTGGTCGTCGTGCGTCGTGGCGGTATGGAACAGCGTTCAATTGTAAATACAGTGGCTGTGGTTTAAAATTCTATTCAGGGGAGGAATTATATTAATTTTTCAGCTCTAGCGAAACACAGTGCAGTGTTAAGTTCTTCCAATCCACACACAATGTCTCTAATCAAAGTATAGAACGAAGTTTCTAAACAAAAAAATCTCTCCATCTACTCTGATATTGAGCTAAAATAATGCAGAATAAGGTTATGATAAAATTGATATATGAGTATTTGTTGACTTTATATGATAAATGAAGTAAATTCTAACTTTCTTTGAGGTCTCTAAATTAACAAACTACTCTGTTAAAAAAAAACAAAGAAGAGTCTCTTTCTACATTAATACTTAAATTAAATTAAACTCGACTAATTCGCGCTCTTGATTGTATTGTAGATATTTTCTTCATGAATAATTATGCCAAGAATGATTTATCACATAGGAATGGAGCACAATACAGTAGAAACAGTCACAGTAATTCTATAGAAGATTTTCTATAACATTTCAAATATAAATGTCGTTGTGACGCGTCAGTGTCTGATGGTGAAAGCGATTGTTGTGGGTTTGATATCTGCTTTGGGGATTCATTATTTTCATTTTCTCGCTCTTGGCAAGGCAAAGTGCAACGTTCTCTTTTGTTACATAACAAGGAAGCGAATTCGAGCGGAAGCTGGAAAAAAGAGTGTTTTGAAACTAGATTGAAATAAAAAACCAATGTATAGTTATTTCTTATATTATTTATTTCTCGTTGTGTGTTGAAACTTGTGATTATAAATGTAAAATGTAAGGTTTCTAGAAAAAATCGTAACTCATCAATTCATATCCACTCATTTAGGGTTAGAGCGTGTTAAAATAAAAAGATTGTTTTGATTTCAATTAAATTATTTTTATTTCTCCGTTCTGGTAGCAAACACGCGGCATTATATCTCGCCACTTTGTCTTGTAAATTGGGCAGTGCGTGGAGAGCGTCTTTTAACATTGGGTTCCAAAAAATATATACATTTTAAATTAAATCACTCTACAAAATATATATTATTCAAAAATTTTTGCCTTACACCTTATCGCGCACATATCAGGGTAGGTAGAGGGAATCTGGGAACCTAGCTGAAAACCACTCTGTTCTCATTAAGACACTTCGTTTCCCATTACATTAAAAATAAAATACTATCTATTTATAACTGTACATACTTCCTGTTGGTATTTTAGGTAACGCGACCAAAAGCTATTAATCATTGTCTTGCCTTAATACGAACATATAAAAGATAAAACTAGAAACGGGAAATTTATAAAAAAAATCATAGAGAATTTAAAATTTCAACTTGTCGGTACTCATTTGAACATTCAAAGGGGATACGAGTTCGAAATAAATAGTATTTATTTAAACTAGGATTACATTTATTAGCCACGAGCGATGAAGCTTGCCAACTAAAGTTTTCAACTATAGCTATTGGCTATCTGATAGTATGTTTTAAAGCGAAATGCGCTATTATGTATTGGGCTGTTCTTATGTTAAGTGCTTGTAATAAACTGATGGTTTTTTTTTGGCTTTACACAGTACTCTCCCACATACTAGATTAAGCAAAGGGAAACCTGGGAACCTAGTTTTAAGACCCTCCGTTCCCATTAAGACATTTCCGTTCTCCATATTCTGTCAAATTCTGGGGGCATTGCGTGTTGAGTGACAGACGGAGCAGCGACGCACTTTGCCTTGTTACCAGGACAAGGAAATGAAAATATTAAATATTTCATTTCGTCGAGTATGAATCGAACCCATAATGTATCGTTTACAGCTATATGTTGAACCAGTGCGTCATGACGGCCTCAAAATTGAAATACTCCGCATATATTTTTACAAAAACCGAGCTATCTCACTTATGACACGGTAAACACATTAACGTATGAACTGAAGATGACGTCCATTATACTAATGTGGAGAAAGTTGTGGTCATGTTTTTATTTTAGAATAATAGTTAGTAAAAATGTTTAATATACTTGAACCATGGTAGTGAAGTGACGGCGTCTGGTTCTTAATATGATAGTTTTGGGTTCAATTCACAATAGGGGAAATGAATTACTTTCATTTTCTCGCTATAACTCACAGTATGGTGTTAAGTTCCGCATTTAATCACGCAACGTCTAAAAATCTTGTGGTAAAACAATACAATTGTTGCTAACTAATTTCTACTTGTTCAAAATTTCCATTTTGAGAATATATCTTTAGATTAAGTTTGACATTGATGTGATAATTTGTTTTTTCTCATATGGCTTAGGTATTTATTAACAAAAAGTAAAGAATAGACAAAGTAAAGATTAGTCACTAAGCTTTATTATATATTATAGTATAGTATATTTTTTAAACAAATTTATTAATATTTGTAGACGTATTTGCGTTTTTGGAAAGTTGCAGGAGACTGAATCTAAGTTTATATATAATATTTCCTTATATATTTAACATTCTTTTACCATAAAAATACAATTTCGTCATCGTTACACCAAATCACCGATACATAAATAAAGTAGAGCCCAAAATAAAACATAATTGATATAAAAGGCTCAGGTTATTAGCAGATAGATAGCATTTCTAAATAGAGTGCTCGCAAAATATATTTACTTTCATCCGACGTTTTCATATTTTAAAACTTGTGCTGATCGCAAACTCAGCTCTGAATGTTTAAATTTGATATTTAAATAGATTTAAGTGGATTTTTTAGCGGTGAAATGATATTTTTAATTCCCAAGTCGAAAGAGTTACTTGCAATTGCGTTTTACTTGAAGTGAATTGGTATTTACCTAAGATTTTTATCTATTTTTGCATTTTTACTTTTATTATTCGCCTAACTAAAGTTAATATCTAAAGATTTATATCTATAATAATCTAAAGATCGGTCGGGTATTTTTTTTTAGTTCAGCGTTTTATCTCAGACAGCTAGGTAATCAGAGTTCTAGTTCTGAAACATTAGGTTATTAAAAGTTCAATATTTGATGTATGTACCAATAAAAACTATGGGGAATGGGCTGTGTTAACACTAGGTTCCCTCTGCCTACTCTGCTCTGTGCGGGATACAGCGTAAAGCTGAAGCTGACATTTTGTAGTATTTTTTTACATATTTTTCGAAATTTCGAATTTGTAAATAGAATTCTTCTTTTCTGCAAATTGGGTGAAATAACTAAAAGCGGGTAAAAATACCCGATTGCGTCGAAGCAGGACTTTACTTTTGTTATTACATATTTGCGTTATTGCAAGCAGATGTACTGCTTTTTCCTCTATAGCAAGGACAGCAGAGAGGAACCTTGTGCTAAGACTCTTCATTCTCCACTTTCCGCACAATTTTCAAATCATCGAATATTAACCATTGGATTACCCAAAACCATCGCGTTTCCAGTTAAAATTTTGCTGTTAAATTATACAAAAAAGAAAAAAATATATACTGATATCAATATATCTAGTCCATTACTGTGTTAAGGTAACCGTTTGATCGATCTACGGGCATTTGTTTCGGTCTGGTAGCGGCGAAAGTATAGTTTGCAAGTGGAGCCCCGCGGCACTTTGTTTAAGCAGAAAATATAGAAAATATAAACTCAATATTATTTATATTAGTATTTCGACGAAAACAAAACTTCAATGAGGCCGCCGTGGCGCTGCAATACAACGTGCGACAGTAGTCGTATCTTTCTTATAGTAACTAGGTAAAACGCGGCGTTGAGTTCCGGCACTTAACACGCAACGCTTCCATTATTATTATATGCATTTTGTTGACGTGTTTTTACTCTACATCGTCTCCGTTTACTCAAATCAGATCAAAATGAGATCTCTACCATATAACAATTGAAATACTACAGTACTACAGTATATAAGTACAATATAGTTATTGTCTCTTCATAACAACAGGTCCTGGTTTCGTTCTAAATTGAGTTCTGCAGAAGTGCTCAGTTACTTAGGAAGTTTCCAACTCAAACTTAATTATGTAACGATGATTAAGATATTAATATCTGAATTCCAATTTGCTTTAAGTTACTTTGAGTTGATAATTAAAGATGGTGAACTATCTATGTAGTTCTCATATATATTTTATACAAGAACAGTACGGCCAAAATGGCGTATCTCAATTTATTATCTTATATTAATATCGTATCAAGCCATGGTGGCCGTCGTGCTGCAGTACGCCATTCGATTCCCATTCGGGGGAATGATTGTATGTATTTAATTTTTTTGCTCGTTCTAGTTGACAAATTACGTTGAGTTCCGCTACATTTCAAAAATTGAGCACGCTTTTACTAGGTTGAGCTGTTACAAAGTAACTAAGTAATATAATGTAAGAATCTTAATTTGAACCACTTGTAATAATGGTATCCTCATAAAACTTGGCAGTTATACGTAGCTTAGGTGCGATAGAATATTTTAGTATCAACGAGCTGGTGTGATGATGGAGCCAGGACCTGAATATTGGTGTAGTGGTAAATCTACGGTGTTACTAATAAGCTATTTGAGTTTAGGCTCATACAATTTATATCTCTGAGCACGTATGGATATTTTATTACCTGTTATAGAAAAACGTGTTTTTTGGTGTTTTTTAAAAACTATATATTATTTACATTTTTATTCCCTACACATCTACAACAACGAGACACATCGATCCATACCTCTATATAATTCAATTCTAAACTTTCAAGTTAGTAAATAAAATAAAAATATTCAAAAGGCAATATTGAAAGGCAGGCATCGACATGAGAATGCCTTTGAACAAGTTATGGGAAGTTTGTAAGGCGGAGTGGAACTTACTCTACACATAATTAAATATTATATTACATTATTCAATTTCTTTATAAATTTTCTTTTTTAAGAGAGATAAGGTGAAAAAGTAATTGTTTTACGGTTAATGTAAACTTGTTGAAAAGTGTTGTGGGTTCTTTTCGCGTACTATAAGTTTTTTTGTAGAAAATTTATATAAGAAGAAAAAAATTTTTTTTTAATAAAAGAACAAGTTCATGCTATATCCCGCTCACGGCGGAGTAAGCAGAGAGCACGTAATCTTACGACACTCCGTTTCTCATAAAAAAAATTATAATAAAAAAATCATATTCTTGATAAACAACAAAGAAGGTGATGCAGCGTTTTAAAGCTAAATACCAATAATTAACAATTTTCTCATAAAAAAATGAAAAATTGAACCCATGACCACCTCAATTTAAACACGATACCATACCAGTAGTAATATAAACTAATAAAATAACGTGACCTTACATCAGTGACATCGACTATCCATCCGCTACCGTTTAGCGTGACAGCGTCTATTAATATAACGTAAACATTTTGTTTGATATGTTTTAGCGCGACGATTAATTGGTACGGGACACGCTATGCATCAAGTGTAGCTAATTTAACATACTAACGTATAGGAGATGGGTAAATACTGATTGTTTATATTGTGATTTGTGTGGATTTGAATGAAACTTTTTTTAGTTTCACGCTGTACCCTGTAGATAGCAGAGGGAGCTTGGGAACTTAGTGTTAAAACACTCCGCAGCGGCGAAACTCAATGTCGTTTCTTGCCTGGTTATCAGGGTAAAGAAATAAAAATATTAAATATTTCATTCCCCCAAGTGGGATTCGAACGTACCCACAATCGTTAACAGTCCCTATCCTTTACCTTTTAATGATCAATTAATAACTTCGTCTATTAATAAAAATTGCAGAAAAAAGGACAAAAAAGCTCTTTTAATAAATTATAGTAGTTAACAAAATGATAAGATTGATGCAATTTTTTTTTTGAGCTCCACACTGCATTTTGCATATTGCAGGATAGATTGTGGGAACACAATAAGATACTCCGTTTCTTATCTTCTGCTGATTTTTCGAGGCAAATAAAAATATTAAATATGTTCTTCTCTCCAGTAGGATTCGTACCTACCACCGTCGCGTTTTGGCACACGCTTGTGCTCCTGGGCCCAGATGATCTCATCAACCCAAATAATCTTTGAATCCTCAACTCTCAACGTCTTTACGTATTTATAGGTACTTCTTGTCACAGTTATATTAATCTCTCCAGTCTTCAATTTATATATGTTAAAAGCGAAACAAATAAACAATTTGTTTATAAACAACAGCTGTCACGCTAAACAGGAAGTGGACGGTTGCGATGTCACTGGTACATCCGGTTTGTGTGAGGCCGTATTATTTTATTACGAGGGTCTTTATGGACTTTTTATGTCAAATACATGGCTGTTTTAGAATTAAAATGTAGCCGTAGCAATTTTTGTTTCGTTGTTTTCAAATTAAAAAAATATATATATTGTATTTACTGTGTATATGGACAAATGTATTTAGAATCGATGCCTAAGTAGATTCTATAAGTAAGGATATCATGGCGCAGTAACATGCTGTCTGATTGTACACAAAATGCTTGTGGGTGGGGGTGTGGGAAATATATTATTTTCATTTTCTCGTTCTAGTAATAGTACAAAGCGCGGCGCTGAGTTCCGCCACTCCACATGTAATATCTCGAAAATTAGCTGAAAATGAGGAACGGAGTACCTAAGTTAACTTTGCCTGAATTGTTATATGCGGATAATAATTATAGCTATTCAACGATCTATTACAACAATTAACCGAAAAAAAAACCGATTAATTTAATTAACATTATAATTCTGACAAATCACAATCATGCTTCATTTGAATAGTTAAAAAAAAAGAAATTTTTGTATACAAAAGATAATACAGCGTCGTGTGGTATTGCAGCGGGACGTCCGGTGCCGCGGGGATTTACGCTATTTCATTCAATTTGACTCTATCCGGCTCTAGCAAGCTCTATCTGGTTTCAATAATAGGAAAACCGGTCAGTAACGGATTGAAACAAATCGATTCTCTACCTTAGAACTCGTTCAAAAGTTCACTTTGTACTGATATTGTTGGACATCTGCCAATGTTTGTGAAAAATCAAGCCATGGATCACTTTAATGTGGCTTTCAAAATTTGCTATTTAAGATCGTAAGTTATTAGGGCGAGTGGTGTGTGTTGGTGTGTGTTTCAGCTTATTTTGTATGATTAATTCTTTTATATGTATGTTCCAATTGTTTTAAGTACATATTATAATACTTAAAATATTTTTTTAGCTTAACGCTGTATTCTGCCCAGGGCAGGTAGAGGCAACCTAGTGTTTTCCTCCGAACTCTGGATCCACTGCTTGTTCCATTGTGAGTGGTGAAACTCAACGCTTTCGTTTTGTCTCGATTCCAGAGCAAGGAAACATTAAATATTTTTTTGGGTGGGATTCGAATAATTAATTATTTATTTATCTTGTCTGATTTTGGTCAATATCGTCTTTTAATATACAGTAAGTGACAATGTACAGTGATCGGTAATACTTTCTCATTAAACAACAAAATATAACCAAAAAAATAACTATAAAAACATTTAGTAAAAACACTGATATCTATCCCGTAAAGTACCTAAACAAACGTCAACCTTTAGGAGCTACACAACACATACATACATACATACACACACGTATAGAAAACAAAATATTTACAATACCAGTGACATTTCAAACGCGCCACTAAAGTGACGTACGAAGCTTCGTTCGCGGTGGAAAAGCTTTTTCTTTTTACCAGCTTTTTAACAAGTCCCACGTCAACGTTCTGTTCACAATTATTGTGTCAGGGTCGGTTGTATGTACGTACGTAGCCATCTTTGAATGCGTGTTTGTTTTGGTAGAGTTAAGTAAGAAAGACTGGATTAGACTTAGGGGTATAGCGTGCTAATGTAAACGCGACAGGTTGTTGGTTCTATTCCCAATCAGGGGAATGAGTACACTCGATAGACAATTTGACGGAAAGTTGGGAACGGAGTGTTTTCATACTAGATTCCTTCTGCTATATATGGGTTTCAGTGTGAAGTTAAAAAGAAAAGAAAAGTTATGAGCTAGGTGGTTAAGTGGATACGCTAGTTGTATACTTATTCATAACATTTACAATACAATATTTAAATAATATAATAGAAGCTATTGTGGCGCAGTGGCACAGCGTCTGGACTGTCTGTTCACATCACCATTGTGGGTTCGATTCTTAGACCGGAAAATAAATCACATTTACTCTTGTCCTCGCTCCGGTAACATGAGAAAGAGCGACCTTCATGCGAAGTCATTCAAAATGCAGTGTCTCGAACATTAGACGGAGAATGTGGAACGAAGTGTTTGAACAATATATGTTTGAGAACATTATACAGCGTGAAGATAAACGAAAAAAAACATCTACGTAGAAAATATTCTGTTGTTCTTTTCTATTAATTATGTACTAGCTAATCTACATGAAAGTCCTAATTACGTTTATTTAGAAATACCGTTTCCTAGCTCCGTGCATTGCTATCGTTTGTTTACTCTGAAATTTCCCGTTTTAAAATGAAAGGAAATCTTTATTTCCTTTATTGTATGAAGCGTAAAAGTTGCTAATTTTTTTACTTGATTTATGTATTTATTAATCGTATTTTAAAATTTTAATTATAAATTTGCTTACTAAAAGACAACGGGGCTTATGAAGATGAAGGTTATATTTATATTTAAAAAAATGGGTAGTAAACAGTTATAATACTCTGTTCCCCAATTTTTCAATTTTCATTATATTTTTTAGATATTGCGTGTTAAGTGATAGATTGCATTCCTGCTAGTGCAAACTAAATTAAAACTTAGATTAAGTTTAATTTTAAAATTTTTTTTCGTTATCTTCATAAATATAAAGTATTACGCATATTTTAGTCTCGTTTGGCAAATAAACGTGGAGTGTCAAATCAATTTATCCTGTCTTTTTCCTTATAAGCATTTACTTCACAGATATAGGGACATAAACGACCACCCATATATAATCTACTCGAAACCCAGACTAAACCAAAAGATCGATTAAGACTTTGCAAGCCTAATCCACGGAACACGACCTTCCTGAAAGCGGAGCTCCAAAAAAACATGATGCTTTTTATTGTATACGGCTCATTAGACGCGCTCTGAAACTTTTTTGTCAAACGACGCTTCTTAACACGGGAAATTCAACTCTAATACAAGAGTTTAAGGTACGTTTCCATTTGATTGGTCACACCAGCCCCGGGAATTGGGGCACATTTTTGTTTAGGTTAGTGTTTCTTTGTTGGACATTTCGTTCCAGCAAGTATCGAGCTGTAAATTGAATGTCGAATTTAATAATTATATAAATGTTATCTTTCGAGACACTATTGTGGAGTTGTTAAAGTGTTTATGGTGATTGTAGATTCAAATCCTTTTGCAGGGAATATTAACACATTTTTTTCGAAGGTGGAACCTACTGTGAAAACATTTTGTTCCCCACCAAACACCCAATTAACGAGACATTGCGTGTTGAGTGGTGGAGCGGAACGCCGCCTTTTGTCTTGCTAATAGAGTAAGGAAATGAAATAAATTCATTCAAATATATGTGATTAATCTGGTATAAGGGTTTTACTTTGTTAATGCTTATGTTTATATATTTTATAGATAAACAGAAACAACAAGTAAAATTCCGTTCTTTTTCTATAACTTTTTAAGGTTTTTACTTCCTACGGTTAGGGGTGATTGAGTATATATTGACAAGCATATAAACATATATACATACATACATACACATATATACATCCAAAAACAAATTTCAAGCTGAGCTACTTCGTTTTCGGGGACTAACAGCGTATAAGAAAAGAATGCTATAAGGAAAAGTGCATGCAATTGTTACTTAAGTGGAGTATTTTCCTCCCCAATATATTAGAATCGCTGATAAAGTACTGAAACCGTTTAGATGTAACTTGTCTTTTATCTAAAAGGATTTATGCATGTATTAGTGAAGCGGGAGATGTTGATTGTTTTGTTCAGACTTTGCTGAAAAAAGCGTTTAATGTTTATTATATTATATTATGCTTATCATGACATCAGTGGATATTACTTAGTTTCACCGAGGAGATGGAGAAAATGATAGCCTTATTACAAATCGGTTCGTTTTAATATTTTTTGCTAATCGTCACGTTAGACTGAATACATCATATATGTATTAAATTGACAATAAGTATAGGTATATCATTGCTCACCTATTAAGATCAACAATAGTACATGAAGAAAGGGTCTTGGCAAATGGTTAGACAGACGGACAGACAAGTGGAAAACATAGTTATCCTATAACAACCCGGTTTTTTCTTTTAGAGTACGTAACTCTAAAAACAAATTTATTGTTAATCTTATGAACATAATTCTTACAAAAAATACGAATAGTAATGCAGCAAAGATACAAAATATTTTCATTACACGAACTGAAGCCTATAACGACAGTTCCTCCCCGAAATTGCATAACAAACTAAGTTTTAAAATGTGATTTTTAGTACTTTCCATGTTACCAAAGCCCTAAGTTTGCGACTTCATTAGTTTTTTGCCATACTTAGCACGAAACACGCTAACTTCCATAATGACTTTGTTCAGAAGATAAAACTCATAACTAAAGATAGTGGGGCAATAAGAAATACGAAAAAGCAAAGTTAAAACCGCCTTCTAACGAACACTTTTAATTGTGTAAGTAACATTTGTTCCCGGATTAGTGTTGGTAAAGTTAAGTTTCTTATTTAGTGGGAACAAAAGGATTTTTAGAGAAACTGTTTGGTTAGTTTAGATTATGTTCGATGATTTTGAAATTATTTTGACACAGAATTTGCGTATATTTGCCATTGATCAATAGCAAAATATTCGTACCGTCACTAGTGTCAGCGTTGTTTTCGTTGCTTCCTGTCTGAATTAATAGGCATTTTTAGGCATTTTGTGTTGAATGGTGAAACTTAATGCCGCTCTTTAAATCCATAACCGAACCGAATCCATAACCGCCGCGTTAACAGTGACATGATTGTGCCTGCGTCACGGCGCCACGGCGTCCTCAAATAGACCTATGTTAAAAATAGGTGAAACTTGGTTCTTGACTTAACCCAACGCCGCCTCTTGTCTGCCAAAACAGGAACCCGAAAATAATTTAAATATTCGATTAATCCTGAGTAGAAACCAAATGTTCATAGAGTTTACAGTCAGACGCCACGTTTCTATATAATATATTTAATTTCAACAATAAATTTATACCTAAATATCTGACGTTCATAAACCAGCCAACTAAACTACAACCAATACCAAAATATCCTTAGAGACTTAATAACAAGACTATTTAGGCAATATTATAATATAATAGCTTTTATATTTCGCCGACGACATTAGATGGTATAAATCCAGTCAATTAGCCAGAATGTGGGTCATCAGATTAAAGAGTGGAACTCCGAAATATATGCCTTTGTTAATGTCCCGCGCGCAGGCGAAACGGTTGGACGGGGTGGTGGTATACTGGGTTGTACTTTTTATTGTAGATTTTCAGTTATTTGTCGTTTTTAAGAATTCCTACTTTGCCTTCTTAGCATACTAAGAAGGCAAAGTAGGAAGGGATTTCTTTGATTTTTTAGATCTAGAACACAGTGTCTTTGGCCTAGGTTTCCTCTGTCCACGCTGCTATACGCGACTTTTTCTTTTTTATGAAATGTATCTTTCAAAACAACTTGCACCGACTAATTTTGCTAATGTTCCTTCAAAAAAATATGTGTTCACTATATACAACTCTACCGTTACTGAGTGACTGACAGGTAATAAAGCCGAAACAACGTGACGTAAAAAGCTGAAATTGGGATAGTTAATATTACTTGGAAAATTTAAGAAGAATGGATTTCCCTAAATTCCAACAAGAACGGTGAAAAAAATTGATGAAATGACACAAATTTCAGGCTACGATTTTTTAATATAAAAATATTATTTTTTTGTATTATTATTATAAAAACCGGTACACCATCAACTTATGCAAATATGAATGCCGTAGAGAAAAAGGCGGCGCGCAATAAAACTGGCCGCAACACCTCTGCCTCGAAATCGGTTAGACACTAACTTTGATTCGTTGTTATAAAACATTTTGTTATATTTGTTTTGTTTTCAAATTGTTAAATTTCTGTATAGAATTGTTTGGTTTGGTTATAAAGATGTTTTATAGGAAAATAGGCATTTAAAGTATTGTTCTTCAATACTAATAACATTTACATCTATTTATGTGGTTATATTAGTATTAAGAACGTCATGATGTTGTTATATTTCTATGAAATTGTACACTTTTTCTCCCCAGAACAAGGCAAGAAAAGAACCTAGTGTAAAGACAACATTTTGAAACGTGCGTTAAGTGGCGTTCGAAACAAACGTTCAACCATCGAATTAGATGAATACAGTCAGACGTCCCACTGATCCATTGGTTTCTATCGCTATCGTTCTTTGAGTTAATGTATTATTAGTGTCTTTAACTAATTTTATTAATAAACGATTTGTATATTAATAGTCTAGTCTATTTTATCAGATGATTCGCTCTCGATGTAGGAGGACATTTAACACACGTTAGCGTCTAAACTATTATAAAGCTGAAGAGTCTTTTTGGTTGAAAGCTCTAATCTCAGGAACTACACTACTGGTCTAAATTGGAAAAATATTTTCGTGTTGGATAGTCCATGTCTTGAGGACGGCAACAAGCGTTATTATATCAAGATAATCGTTTCGATGTACCCAATGTACTCACTGTACTTATGGTTAGCATTAATTCGGGTACTCATGAACCGCTTTCATGTGTTATACACTACGCTGGGTTATTCCATTTGACGACGCGGATGAAGCTGCAGGTTAAAGCTAGTACACATATTTTTATTAAAATATTTTCTCCCCATCGATTATATAACATTGTAGACGTCTGAAGCCAATCACTCCATTATGTGGGTTCTAGTATCATGAATTTTGATTCACATATTCTTAAAAGTATACGAAAGGACATCGAATACTTTTTTTAAAAAGTATTATTTTACACTTTGGCTAAAATATAAAAATAAGTTTAAACGACCGATTCGACGCCGAGTTTATGTCTATAGAATCAAATATTTAAATGATTTCATTCATTAATATATATAAAAATCATAAATCAGCTTCACCTGTATCCCGCACATAGCAGGGTAGGCAGAGGAAACCTAGTGTTAAGACACTCCGTTTTTCACTTTCTGCCAAATTCTGGAGGCATTGTGTGTTGAGTGGCAGAACTCAACGCCGCGCTTCGCATCGACACCAGAGTAGTAAATTTAAGTAAATATATGATCTCCTCGAGTGGGGATCGAACCTACAACCAGTCGATTTTACAGTCACTCATTAATATATATATTATTTATAAATCTAATAATTGAAGTATTTTCAGCGTTTTAAGCTTTTTGTACCTTTGCTACTGTCTTTTTCCTAGTCATTTTATCCAATTTTTATTAGGATCTACTTCCAATATACCTTGAGTTAGATTTTCCCAGTTTCATATATGTATAAGTAACAAGCATTTACCATCTGATCTCTGGCTCGAATTGGAACTATTTGGATTATTCATATACTTTTCATCTTTTATGTTCTAGCTTAGCTAATTTTTCTGCATATAGCAGGGTACGTATAGGAAACTTAGTGTTAAGACACTCCATTTTCAACTTTCAGTCAGATTTTTGAGATGTTGCGTTTAAGCGGCGAGACTCATAGCTGCGCTTCAAAAGGAACCTAAAATACACACCACAACATAAACATAAGGCTTTGTATAATAAACGTAAGCATACATAAAATCGTGCTCCCCGATACCCGGGCTCCCATAAAAACGGAGTTGAACTCTAAACTATTGAAGAATAATTTAATCTATTCAGGGTCTAATACATTGGTGCGTAAACTTTCCGTTACCTGGACCCTTTTTCATTGACGACATCTGTTCAGAAGAGCCGTACATAAATAAATAACATGATTTTAGGGGGTGACGGAGATGAAATTTTGTAATTTTTAGTTTAACTGTGGAAGTTTTAGAATTTATTTGTCAATAACATTGATTGTGTGGGAGCGATTTTAAGATTAGTCGAAAATCTGAGTAAACGTGACGGTTGTAGGTTTGATTGTCACTCACGGGAATTAAATATTTTATATTCCTGGTTTTTGGTGACAAGACAAAGCGCAGTGATAAGTTTCACCACACGCTATGTCTCTTAAGGTACAACGGAAATTGGAAAACAGAGTGTCTTTACACTAAATCCACTCTGCATACCTTGCAATGTACGGGATACAATGTAAAAACGAAAATTTATGAAATCCAATATGAAATATTCTCTCCTATCTCCATGAAATATATACTAATTTAAAATAAATTGCTTCACGCTGTATCCCACACCAGCAGGGTAGGCAGAGGGAACCTAGTATTAAGACACTTCGTTTCCCACTTTCTGCCGAATTTTGGAGGCATTGCGTGTTGAGTGGCAGAACTC
>DWAN01000338.1:0-25282 GCA_018230445.1 Heliconius hewitsoni | reverse complement strand
ATATATATATATATATATATATATATATATATATATATATATATATAAATTGATAAGATTATATATATATATATATATATAAGTAAGTATTTGATTTCATTTTTAAAAGGGCATAAAAATTTTTAGACAGCTTAAGATGGGGCATGGCACAAAAAAGATCGGGAAACACTGATCTAGCTATACCAGATAGATTTTTTTTAAGTATGTAAAATTACTATTTTTAAAATTAATTTAGAAAAATGAGTCATCTAACCAGTTTCACCGACGATTTTTTTATTACAGATTGTGGAGTAATATGGCTGACGAACCAAAACACGTGTATACAAATGGGAAAATTGACAATTATTAAATATTATTACAGAAAAAATGTGCTTGAGGACCTTTAATGTCGTAGCAAATGAGTCATTTATTTATTAAGACTTAAGAAAATAATACTTTAAAAAAATGTACTTAATATATATTTATTGTTAATTATATCAGCAGGGAACGTTTATTTAAAGTAATGAAATTAATTATATTTTAAAAGCTTTGTAGCAAAACATATTTTTCACTTATAAATACGGAATTCAGATTTTAATTAATTTTATATTTCAGCATTGTTTATAATTAAATTAAATTTTACGATTTTAAATAATCATTTCAGAATATAAACGACATAATTAGTTTATTTTTTAAATATAATGAATTTGTTTTTTTTTTTTTTTCATCAAGTACAATTTAGGTATAGATTAGCAAAGATTAGTATTTATAGTGCCAAAGTTAAAAAATATTGACATTTGTATTGTTAAAAATAACAATAAAGTATTGTAAAAATAACAATAAAGAGCTTTATGAAAAGCTTTTTAAATATAAAATTAAACACTTGTTGACTTGCATTGTAATGATATTAGATATAATTTAAAATATTCTTGTTGATACATATTTATGTGCACTTTAAATATATTGTTTTGTTTTTTAATTTCACCCATTACTTATATATGTATATTACTTTAAATTTATCTGTTGTATTTTTATATTTTTATTAATTAACTTAAGTTTACAAATAATATTACAACAATTTTTTTTTATCTTAGTCCCTAGGCAATCCTTTCTACTGCTACTACTACTTTACTATCAATAAAAGTTCAAATGGTCAGGGATTGTTATTTATGAAACATATGTACATTACACACTCGTATTGATCTATTTACAGATATGTGACGTCACAATATAACATTTTAGTTTTATTCTCACTCCTTTGCTACATTTTTAATTTTTTGACGATTCTGATTCCTCGTCTGTGTCCATCTTTATGATACTGTTTTTCTTTTCTTCACGTTGCATCCCACATAAAGCAGGGCTAACAGATGGAACCTAGTGTTAAGGCACTCCGTTACCCACGCTTCGCTTAATTTTCGTGACGTTTGGAGTGACGTACCGGAGCTTGCGTCGAGTGAGTTAATAAACAAAACAATATATTTATAATCGTTATAATATATAAGTGTAGTCGACGCTATGATAGTTAAGTGAATACAATTAATTTTACAGATTGTCCGTTTGTTGAATATTTTTTGACTAATATATTTAAATGTGACTTAGTTGTTAATATTTTTTTATTTGTTAAATGAAAAAAGTTTTTTTTATGTCTAGGATTCAGGTTCAAGTCGAAGTGTAGCTGTAAGTATTGTACGTATATGTTGTGTGACTTTGGAGTTGTAAATAGTATAGTTTTAAAATCAAATCTTGTATTCCCAAAGAGAAGTTGTTATATCGTGTTTTTTTGGCGCTGCCTTTTTCAAAGTGCTTATGGAATATTGCATTTTTTATACATTTAATAATACAAATAGTTTTATTAATTGTGTGTGATGGCTGTTGATTGTAGGCGACAAATCCTGTTCATAATAAAAAAAATAACATATATATTTTTAAATTGAATGAAAATGATGATCCCTATTGGCGAAACGTGAACCTACTGCCCTTGCCAGAAAGACAAGGATGACTAAAAAAAATTTTGTTTTCTGTCATACATCTTTTTATCTTTTGCTTAGGGAAAAGATTATTTATAATGTAATATTAATTAAATTAGTTTAAAAGAACTTAATCTGTTTAATACTAGTTTCAAAATGGGGATATGAATAAAATTAATAAATATAAAACTCTTTCTTCCGACATTTGAACCAACAGCCACAACATGTACTCTACATGGTTTTTTTTAAATAATAAAACAATGCAATATTTAATAACATTATTTAAATGTAAATTAAATGTAAAATGCAATGATGTGCTCAAATAGTGAATTTATTGTGATAGTTTTGTAGATATTATTATATTTATTTTGTATTGATGTGTGGAGAATGGTAAAGACATGCATCTAAAATATCTTCATTAAGAGAAGTAACTGGTTAGCATTACATGGTTAGGATTCACTGTAAAGTGAGGAGCTCAGAACAGTGCCGGGACTTGCGAAACAAGTGTAGGTGTAAAGCCCATTAGGCCCCCGTCCAAATTGGTGTCCAAGCCCGAGGTAGGTCAATTTTAATTGCAATTGACAATTAAATATTAACAGTTCCAATCAGAATTAAGAAAATTAGTAATTTTATTGTCAATCGCAATTATAATATAACCAACTCTAGGCCGAATTGCTCTTTCCACCGATACTAAATTTTAAATGATTATACTAACGTCGCCTTTGAAATATGTTCTAGAATTTTTTAATGTTAATATAAAGAGATTACTTACTATCGCTTATAAATTACAATCTCCACTGTCCGAGCTCCTCTCTTAATTCAATAAATAAATATTCTTCCAAAACTAGTATTGTATTTTCGATTCCGTTTAAGAAACTAAATATATGATAATTAAGCATTATGTTTATTTTAAAGGCACTGTTTAATAAGAGATATATTTTTGTTTATTTTTTGAGTAAGACTATTCCTAATTGATATATTAATATTGTTATTTATTAGATTGATTTTATGTTTGCCAAATTTTGTAGTGACTGATATAATTTAATTTTTTTTTAACGTTATTAAGAAATTTGCGAATGTACTTAATTTTTAATAATATTTTATATATTGTTTGTTGCCTTCGGTTCAAATATTTAGTTGTTGTTTTTTTATATTGTATAAAAATAATAAGAAAAATGTATAATTTAATGTTTCTCCTACCAAAACATATTGTCTAACTAATACTATTTTTGTAAATTATTTATTAAAGCTCAGTTATGTTGTATATGTATGTATATGAATGTATTTGCCGTCCGCATAA
This sequence comes from Heliconius hewitsoni, assembly GCA_018230445.1. Classification (NCBI taxonomy): domain Eukaryota; kingdom Metazoa; phylum Arthropoda; class Insecta; order Lepidoptera; family Nymphalidae; genus Heliconius; species Heliconius hewitsoni. The sequence goes on along the minus strand of DWAN01000338.1, from coordinate 22,036 downwards.
CCTTGTAATCATTGAAGTATCAAATAAACGGTAAAATATAGCTTTTTGTATTTTTTATCAACCAAAATATAAATTATTAAAAGAATAGCAATATAATGGAAATTATAAAATCACATAAGATCTTAGAGTAGAGTAGGAATGATATCCTGGAACTGGATGAGTTAGTCTTACGGGTGGGCACAGGCCACCTGTCCTATCCCATGTTCCTACTTTCATGCAGACTAGAATTTATTAATTGGAGCCATCAATTCCCTACAATTTGTAGGTAGAAGTAGTATCACCTATTTTTGCCGAGTACTCTGGCAAATCGTTCCATTCTCCACCTTTAGTATTGATTATATACAAATATTGAAAGATTACGATAATTTAGATTTTAGATTAATATTAAAATTATAAATAAATAAATATGTATGGTAATTGTTGTTTCACATAATACAAACTTGTCTTTTCAGTTTTGTACTAAGGTCCCTTTTCTATAACAATGAATAGATAGAATACAATCTATAGTTTGCACATTTCTATAAAGCAATTATTTTTTAATCTTATTAAATGCTCCTCTTTCATACAAACCTTACACTATGAGATAAATAAAATAAGACGACCATTCTTATCATAATCTTTTTATTATTATATCTAAATTACAAATCTTTTATAACTTCCATCATTACAAACTAGTTCACGTGATTATTCAGCATTCGTTATTTCGTCTAAAAATATTCGATTTACATTTTTACAATAACCACTATTACTTGAGTTGTGAAATGTTATCAGGTTACAAAAACAATGCTGAAATAAAAAAAATAACAAAACTATTCTAATATGGAAAAATAAGAACTTAAAATTAAGACGAAGAAAACTTAAATATTTAATAAAAATTAATTATATTGTGTATGACATGTTTTTTGATGTTTTGGAGGTTTTAGAATTCTATAGAAGAGCTTTTTCATAAATTTAAATTAAATAAACTTAGTGACACCCCCAATTGTAATAGTAACTTTTTAGGAAATACGGTATTGGTGATTGTTTTAAGTTAGTCATAACAATAAAGATTTCTCTTGCTCTCCCATGGCAGATAGAAAGAAAAATTGTTGTCCCACCTACCGCACGAATTTGACGTTGAGTTGCGGATTATCTTAGGCGAACTAGAAAAAAAAATCAATTCCTTGAGTGAGAATCGAACTAGCCGTATTCCACATGTAGCAGGACAGGCCGAGTAAGCATTGTGTTAAGACACTACGCTCTCCAGTTCCAGCCGAATTCTGGAGGCATTACGTGCTGAATGGCCCAACTCAACACCTTTGCCTAGATACCGAGTGGGATTTGAATCTTTTTGAGTGGCCTTAACCGTAGTGTCTACTAAAATATTCATTTCTTTAAAAAATAACCAATTGAAATAAAAAAAATACTGTTATCATGAAAATGTATAAAAAAACGTAATTATGTTAATATCTTAGTTTGGGGATGTCGTAACTCAAAGTACTTAAGTTAATATTTACTGAACCATATTAATGTCAGAAAAGCCTTCAACAAATATTTAAGCATAGACAAACTGTTGACGCAAAAATAACATATTTTTCAAGAAGCAAAATGGATCTGAGGAAGTTAATACATAATAGTTTAGGTGCGATTTTATCATTTCCTGAAAAATCGAAGTTATTTTTGCTCAAACTGTTTAAATACAACAACACATGAAATATCAGAGATGAGAACAAGTCATTATGAGAGCATATTTAATTTTTTTTGATGATCGAATAAAACCAAATGTATATTATTGGAAGATATCATAACTAATATTTATATACCAATTGCTATTACAAAAACATAGTTAATTCATATATGCCCTCTCGTTTGTACTAAGACGCAATCAAAATAATACTTAACCTAAGACAAAAAATGGGCAGCCGAATAAATTTTGACAAAACATTTTAAGTTTTAAAAAAAAGTATTATGCGTAAGTTGAGCACGAAATTAAAAAAAAAAGTTTAATGATGTAGTGAGTAACTCTATGTACTATACAGTGACCTTACAATATAAACAAATATGTATTTATAGCATTCCAATACTAAAATGTCGATATGTAATATTTTTTTAAGTGATGCAACTTAATACCGGAGTTTGTAAGAGACAAGAGCAAGCAAATAAAATACATTCCCGACTAGGAATCGAACTCACATTGATCGCAATTAGACACTGTCCCACTGCGCTATGATGGCCTAAACAACGGCAATAATAACGTAAGAAGCTCATACTAAAAAAAATATCGAAAGTTACTTTTTAATAAAAAAAAGTTTTTATGTGTGATAATAATATTGAAATAAAAATTCACAATCGACATATGTATTGGAAAGTATTATAAGGCATCTGTTGGTGGAATAGATCTATAAAAAATATTAGAATGTTATCAATAACTAACAAAAGTAACAATTTTTTAAGTTTACTCTAAAGAAAACTTACTCTATAGTACTGTTGTAGTATTTATTAAATTATTTAAAAAGTTGAATTTTACATCAAATTAAGATTCCAGAATTAAAAAAAAAAATTTTTTTTTTTAAAGATTAGGGAAAGCTTGCCCTTCTTGAAATTAAAAATAGACATACCATAGAAAAAAAAATGTATAAAATTTACTATTCTTGTAACTTTTAAAGTTTCTAAATATATATCCAAAAATTATATTTTCAAAATAAAAAAATAGGTAGTTATTAATAACATCCCAAGCCATTTGTTGTTGTTGTTTTGATGTGATCGCAAAACAGACTTTAGTATTGAGAATAAGAGCTAAAACTTTGGTCGTTAGGTAACTAGTGGATGCTAAAGTGTGTCCGTGCCACCACATCAATGCACGATTGCATATCAAATACCATATTGCTTTTACGAATCGTTATTTAGATTATATCGATTTTCATATATTTTTTTATAAATACACGCTGTAAAACGCATATATCGGGGTAGGCCAAGGGAACCTAGTGCTATGACATTCAATTTCCATTCTAATTTGAGATATTTTCGTTATGTTTTGTTACCAGTTCGAGGAAACGAAAACAATGAATTGAATTCCCCCGAGTGTGTTTACAGCTTCGATTAATCGATACAATTATTATCGATTTTCATATCAAATAAATGACACATACTTTTTAAATATATTTATTTATATATCACTAATTCTACTCAGCTTTTTATATTCTTAGTATAATCTATATTTTGTAAAATTATTTTTTTTAATATTCGTTAGTTATAACGATTCATTAAAGCGCTCACGATATAGTGTCAAGTTATATATACCCTACTTATATATTTTTATTGCATTCACATTTTACAAACACTAATATTTAATCCATATTGGAGGCAAAGGAACGGGTTAAATTTTCGAGATTCTATTACAAAATATTTCCAAATTAAATGAGAACCATTATTTTTTTTTTCACGACAATCCAAATAAAATCAACCATAAGAATAATTTGTCAAAATTTCACTTCTTATAGTCACTTTCAGCTCAGCCATAATTTTTATTTAAACAATAACTATAATTAATCGGCAAATTTAACTTAAAATCTACTACAAATGCTTCACTTCATTTAGAGCTTTATTATTGAAAGAAAATGGCAGCAGCAGTGTCAAATGTAATGAGTTTTAGATAAAAAGTGTCACATAAAAAACAGTATAGTGTTGCCAGTTGAGAAATGAGTCAAGTAATATCACATTTATATAGCAACATCCAACTCAATCATATTTTCAAGACTATAACTGAATAATAAACAAGTTAATTTAAACATTAAATCTGAATTTGAATATAAAAAATTATGTAGTGTACATTTAAAAAAAAAAGAATTCAGTGTTGCCAGTTGAGAAAGGGAGTCGAGTGATAAATTGGCATATAAAAATATGTGTATTATGTTACATTGGTGTCACAGGTTTACTACAGTCTATAATTGTTAGCCTTCCCGCTTGATGCTTGGCATTTGTGGTGGTGGCTCGGCCAGACCTTTTACCTATTGGCAAAGTTAATGATTATTAATGTTATGTTTCATGCTATATATAATAGTGTTAAAAATGTAATAAATGTGCATGTTCTGTATAAAAATAATATACGTAGGGTGCATTTAGTGTTACAACACTCTATTCTCCCACTTGTCTCCCTGTTCTTGAGGTATTCCATTGCTTGTGGCTAAACTTAATGTCACTCTTTGACTTGCTACCATTTGAAATATTTTATTCCCTCAAATCAAACCCACAACCGTTGCATTTACAGTCAGATGTTAATGCCACGAAAACTTCATCATATATAATAATAAAATTATTATTTTCTTTACGTTTTCGTCAGGAACTCCATTCTCCACACTTTTCACTTTTATAAAAGTAACTACATGCTCAAATGGAGGGTTTGATACAATTTCAAATAAAAAAAGCTAATATGACTATAATAAACTATAAGAATACTAAAAAAATATTTTAAAAATATAGAAAAACCAACCTTAAGTCGTGCAGCTGTCTTGAGGAAGGCGGGCAACTGTTCCTGAGATACATTGACTTCACCAGCGTACATAAATTCAAGTATTGCTTGAAGGTGTAAGTATGAGACATCCTTAAGAATTATTATTGGATGTTTTGAGGGGTTCTCCTGAAAATAATAATAGTAAAGGGAAGTAACAATTATACACATAAATAACTTTCACATTTCAAGGTCAGTTGTTGCACAGGGACACAAATTGTGACTGTAAACCGACTGGTCGTGGTTTCAATTCCGCAATTGAGGAGATGAAATATTTATTTAAATTTATATTTCCATTTCTTTGCTTTGGTGTAGAGGCTAAGCGCGGCATTGAGTTCTACCACTCAACATGCAATGCCTCCAGAATTTGGCAGAAAGTGGAGAAGAGGAACACAGTGCCTTAACATTATGTTCCCTCTGCCTACCCAGCTGTGTGCGGGACAGAGTGAAGCTGATTTAATTTCAAATTAAATTTGTTCTATTTTAATTTAAAATTTGTTTATGTATATAAAATATCTTATATAAATATTTTATACCAATTTTATAATTCTTAAGTATTTAAAATAAATTTATAGCTAAAAATATGTTATATTATTTAAGTGAATTGCTTAAATGCTTCACAAACAAAAGAGAGATTATTTAGTGTATATACAAAAGGCCATCGTGGCACAGTGGCACATATCATATGATGTGACAATGTTGGGCTTTGAGTTCTGCTTGTTTCTAAATAATAAATAAATAAATTCTGCTGAAACTAGAGAAGCGATTATTTTAACACTACGTTCCTTCCTGCTATTTCATAAAACTGCTACTTTACAAACATTTGAATTTTAAAATAATATGACAGATACATACCTCTAATAAGCTTTTAAAGTACGGACTGCAAGCTGACAGAACCATTTTGTGTGCTTTACAGGTTTGACCCTCACATGCTAGTGTTACCTGGAAATAAAACATACATTATAGCTATAGTAAGTTTTCCCCTTTCTTCTCTTTTTTATTTATTGTAAAAGAGTTTCACATATTAAAACAAATAACTTTTAATCATAGCTTTATTCCCGTGGCCAGATGGAATAAACTACAAGTTGTGTATGACACATTTTAAAGATCTGAGGCAACTGTGACATCAGGTAAAATGGTCTACATTGAAATGATTAGGTGATATAGCTGGACTATCGAATGCAAATATAACATTTAATTTCCAGTAGTTTCTGAGATAAGTGAGTTCAACCAAAAAAGCTGTCTGTATTAATTCATTTGATCCCAGAGAATCATTTGAAATGCATTAGGATAAGAATTAACAATCCTGGACAACCATTTTAAAGCTAATGGGAACAAAATAATAATTTAATAATAGTGAGCTGCTTATTTTACATTTCTAAGCTGATTTTGCATGCATATTATATTTATCGATCTTGTCTTGCCAAATTAAGTATTTGAAAATGTCTAAATTGAAAGACCCTACATATAAACAAATATATTAAAAGGAAAAAGAGACTAAAAAAATTTAAAAACTAGTTGTGGGTTGATCTTCACTTGAAGAAGTGAAATATTTATTTAAATTTATATTATCTTTTCTTTGCTCTGGTGCTGAGACAAAGCGTGGCGCTGAGCTCTGCCACTCAACACGCAATGTCTCCAGAACTCAGCGATGCATGGGGTATGGAGTGTCTTAACACTAGGTTCCTACTAGGCAGAGAGAGACCCTGCTGTGTGCAGAAAACAGCATAAAGCTGATTGAATGTCAAAAGAAGATTTACAGGAGAAGAGAATAAAGGTTCATCTTGCTACAATAAAGATACTATTTTAAACTTTATATATATTATTCTAAAACTACTCTATTAGATTGTTCTTTCATCATAAATGTAATTATAGTTTTGACTCTAACTCTGAGGTACTTTTGTTTTTCTAATGTGTTGTAACAAACTTTATAAATCATTTTCAATATTAATACTGATGGAAAACAAAACAGATTATTTATTGTCATTACTACAGTTAATAGAAACATTGAATGTATAATTTGGTTGGATTTTTAGGATGGACAGTTGTAATTCACTCTTAAACAGAACTTATCTATTTTTATGATATTTATACTTTAAAGTTTATATTTAATATTTTTAAATATCAATATTTTAAACTTTTTGTGATTTAAACCTTATCTACTCCAGACTAATATATATAGAATATTAAAAAATAAAGTAAAAATAATATTTTACAAAACTAGTATAAGAAATAAAGGTTATAAAAAAATATTGTTTACAAATATATAATTTTAAATATTAGTAAACACTTACATCAGTAAAACTTTTCTCATCCCGCAAATGTCTAAAGGAAGTCACCATATTCGTCTGGAAGTCGTTCCATTTCAGAAAAAATTGTTGGTCCCCCATATTGAACGTTTTTTTTGGATCCTGTAATTATATATAGACGTAAATAAAAAACAATTTCAGTTAACGTAACTTCAAAAGTAATGTTCAAACATATAACTGTTATGATCGATGGTACCGTTAATCGTATCTATAAAAATATAAATATTGTAAGTAGAAATAGTGCATTATAGTTTTCTTCCTACGTCACTATATGGAATGCATCGCATAGAAAACAAGCTTAGCTACATACTCAATCATAATTTAAATAAATAAACAGTTAGGCATACCGTTTAATCACTTTTGTATAAATTCAAGGCCAATTAATAGTAATTTATATTTCACACTTAAAGTTAAGCTATCGAATCTGAAAATTAAGACGCCGTCTCGCATAAATTAGCGACTTCTTTCTATTTCTTCAAATTCCTTCATTCGCCTATTCAATGTTGCTAGCTTCTTACCAGTTTTTACCTCATTCGATATAATTAATTATTAAAAACCAATAGTTTATCTACCTATATTAATAAAGTAATGGATTTTAATTAAGATAAAGAGATATGTTTTCATTAATTATCTAAAATATAAGATGAACGTGTTCATAAATCCACATTTTATCATTCAGTATAAAAATGAAATATGAAAATTTCAACATTAAGTAATGTGTTATTGTCTATGTGAAATTATTGTATACTTCTTCTTTGAAGGCATTATTAACATTTAAATTTCTCAAAATCTTAAAATTTAACTAAATTATTTATTACTTGAAATATGGTTCATGCAATGAAATGGTATCCCTAATCACATAAATTCTCATTCGGTAAAAAGTGTCATACAGATGCGTTCAAGATAATAATTTCCTTGTAATGAAAAATATTGTTTGAAAATATAAAAACGAAGAAGAACAAAATACTTGCATCGGCCAATAACAATGTATTAACAATAATTTAGTAATTATAATTACTAGATAAATAATATTACAGTAAAAAAATTTTTTAAAATCTTATATATTTTAAAAGGCGACATCTAGTGCATGCAGCTTACATTACAACTTTTAAGACAATAAATATAAAATTTGTCACCGCCATCTTGTTAAAAAGGGAGTAATTTATTATTTATAAGTAAAGTTAACTCTTTAGAAGTGCTGTAAGATATATAATATTACAGTTTAATTCTTAGTTGGGTTCCACTTAAATAATGAAATAACAATAATCAGGAACGCGATCGAATTGCTTTGAGCGCTTGCGCTGCTGAAATGGTTAAATACAAGCGGCCCACGCGCGGCTTCGCCCGCATACCAATTATATAATTTATACATTCAATCATTTCTCAAAGCAAGCACTACGCGGCTGCTTGAGAGGATGTTGATGAAAAGTATAATATACCTACTACAAAAATATTCAGTATCGTCTCTTCTAAAATAATCTCCGCGACAACCTATACTATAATCAAATTCTATATGTTATTATAATATTTTTTTTATTTAACAAAGATATTGAAACTTACGAACAAAAGTTGTTTCATCGTCAAGAAAAATTTTAGAATATCTCCATAGTTTTTTTATAATTGTAATTTGGATGTAGGTATACTTTTCAAAAAAAATTAAATCATCATCAGCATCTCTGGCATTGTGCGAAATAATTGTAGAGTGCCTACTAGATTAGTCCTTTAATTTAGTTTTACCTTGTAGTAACTGATAAATGTCCATTTTGATAACTGATTTTTATTATTCCTCCCCACCCCCCCATTATTTTCACAATGACCTACTATTTTTTTCATAATGACTGGAGTTATTGTAAGCAAAAGCAAGTTTCTCATGTTGTGATTTATACCCGCAACCATGGCGTTTACTCAAACACCACCCAAATACGTCTATATAGTATGTTATCTTATCGTATATTATAATTTTTGCTTAGGCAAATAAAACAACATATATTAAAAGCAGTACTCCTTTATTAATTCCACCATAATGTATTTCACAAAACGTTTTTAAAACGACACTCATATTGCAAATAAAGTAAGAGAGGCAAAAGTGAATAGTAAATACGGCTTATCGTAATAATTACCATAGAATCATGCATATTATGAATGTAATATTCATTTTAACATTAAATTTCTTAAATAACAGTAATATATTAAACACACAAACTACTTTGAAAGGCCAAGCGGTGTTGCCACATCTTATTTATACACTTATATCTAAATTTATTAACTATATAAGTAAGATAATTAATATCTAAAAGAAAACTTAAGCATATGCTTAGTTCTAGTAAAACAGCAAATTATTACTAATACAGAAATGGAAATTTTATTTAATTACAATTTTTTTATATTTCCACCCTGTCTAACTATAATTGACATGAAGCAGGAATTTAAAAATATATTCTTAATAATTTTGTATAGCAATTACATACTAGAGTGCAATTTTATATATTAATAATAAAATTCAATTGGTGCTCTAAATATTTTATAAACACTATAAATAATAATATTGCTTATAATGTTAAATGTATAATAAAATTATATTATTATTATAATCAAATAAATTATAGCTATAGTTAAAATATACATCAATATAATTTGTATTTGGTATATAGTTTAGCGTCTTCTATAATACAAAGCGAATTCCAACTTAGGTATATTCTAGCGTATGATCGTCAATCCTTTACGGAGACTGATTTGTTAACCTAACTAAATACTACTTGAGTTTATAACTCACTAATGCACCAAAATTACTTAAAATTCAAATAAAATTATACATCTGAATAATTAAAACAAAATTTTATTAAAAAAATATCAAAAATTACTTAGTTCGGGTAAACAAAAGTCCACCAAAAGCCTTTGGTTATATAGCTATAAAGAGATCCTAGATTCTTACAAGCAAACTAAGTCTTTGTCAAGAAATGCCATGGATTTGAGCAAATAAAATATATTCTACACAATTCTAGAATACTTAAGAATAACTACAAATATATACAGATAGTGAAACATAATAAAATCGTATTAGCGATTCCACTAAAAGATAAGATAGAAGAAAAGATAGCTATTATATAAAATGCCCTAAGTACATATTATACTGTAGCATAAAGATTATATCTAGTCATTGGTTCATCTATGGGTTTATATAACTACAACTTACTCTTAATAAATGGTGAAACTGACATTTGGTTACATAGAAAGATTTAAGATAAATTGACTAGAAAATTTTGGATTTGCAAACACTATTTGGCTGATTCACAACAACTAACGAAATGGGAATGGTGTAAATGTGGAGGCGACTAGATGAAAATGCAAACGTGGTTGTGTTACACTTGAAACTCTTAACTATTTTAAACTAGTTCTCCACGTTGACGAAAATAAGAGGATAATCGTCTTGGAGAAAAAATAAAAGAAATAAATTAATAAAAATAATAACGATATTTACAATAAATATCGTTATATTTTTATATAGTTTATAATAAAAAAACATTAAAAAATTATTAAAGAAAATAAGAATGGGTCGTAAACAAGTTTGACCAAGAAAGAGGTTCAACTGTAACTTTCCTAATAACAAACACCAATGTACTTAAAAACTGGCACTATAAAGAACTTCGTTGCTCGTACCCACATAATTATAATAATAATTAATATACAATAAGGCAGAAGAGGACGGTTCACTCTATTTTAAGGCATCTGCGCTATATACAAAAAAAGTGCATAACTTTTATGCAAAAACACTATTCGCCGAAAGATGGCGCTGAAGCAAAACGTCCTAATAATTATATTATACCAATTATTAGACATGTGCAATGTACAGAAATATAATATAAAAACAAATAATTGTCCACTAAAGTGTTTAAATATCATTAAAATTTTAAATTTACAACTTTAAAATAGCAATAATTAAGTACTATTCGTTGCTAGATGGCGTTGTATCGTTTTGTTTCTTGATAACAGGTATTTTTAGTCCTCGCGGGGCCAAAATGAGTCTGGCGGGAGTCACGAGGACTATTGCGTATTCTCATTTATTGACTCCCAAAAATTTGGCTGCCTCATCGGGAGACGATAAAAGCTTGTTGATAATAGTCTTATCAGGTATACCTAAGAGCTTTCCGATCAAGTCGCCGCCGTTTTCCGTATCATTTTCCGTTTCGGTAGAATATTTGCGTGACGTCATCTCTAATTTGAGCTTCTTGTCGTAGGGCGCGGAGGGTGGCGAGTTATTGTTGTTTACGTTGCTTGGGATCTCGTTGCCGGAGCCATCGTCTTCTTGGTAACGATATCTATAACAAAAATCAATTTCTTAGTAATGAGGTAGGATAGTTTGTTTCTTTCACTTAGCTTTCGGGCAAAAATCACTGAACGGATTTGGATGAAACCTTGCTACTGCAAAATATTCAGATATCAGAATAACAAAAAAAATATTGGCTACAATATAACAATAAATTAAGCGGACGAAGAACGTGAGCGTATAGCACTCGCTAGATAGTCTAATATAGTTTTTATAATGAATCAAATTTTATGTCTGATTTCAAAATAGTAAATATTTTTTGTAAAAAATATTAATTGTAAAAATGTTTATCTTATTTAAGACCTCCCAAACCTGTAATATCTTAAAATCGTTAAAGGATTTTTTTATTATTATCTTACCTTTAGATTTTAAGCCTTCTATTTTAATATTTATAGTATCATCAAATTAGCATTAAACATCTTTAAAAAGTTTCCATTAAATTGCCCTTTTTCCAATGAAAAATATATGCTTAGTAATTTTAGTATGTAAATCTATATCAATATGAATGAATATAATAAAGCTGCAGAGATTTGGTTGAACCCGATTTGATGTGTTTAGTGTTGGTTCAGTTGGCTGGTTGGAGGGCTGTAGTCTATATTAATAGTTTCGATATAATTTAGATATTTCAATATACATACTAGCACTCATAGAAGAAAATTCTAAAAGATTTAATGGATTTTTTTATCCAGATTAATTGTGTATATGTATTATTATATATTTATGAAAATCCTACGTTTCGGATACTTTGTGTTCTAAAAGTTCTCATTAATATTCGAAACTCACCCATTAGTGCCATCCTCTCTCGGAGAAGATTCTTCATCATCAGTATCTTCTCTGTGCTTCTTTCTGTGCCGTAACATACTGTGTTTCAAAGTAAATCTCCGTCTGCACAGGTCACAGGCGAACGGACGTTCACCAGAGTGGGTCCTCATATGACGGCGCAGGTCCTCTGCTGACCAAAAACGACGAATGCAAAATGCACATACAACCTGAAAGCAATATTGTTAGTTACATATTTTTTCAATTTTAAATAAAACAATTAATTCTTGTCAGTCAGTGGCAGCAAAATTTTTCACTTACTTGAAGAAAAATATATTAATTAATGAATTAAAAAGTATTTAATAGCTCAAAATAAATTTATATCTTCGTTCAAAATATATTTGTATATATTATATAAAAAGTGCTTAGTTCTTTATTTATCCGTATAAATAATTAAAAAAAATAGTTTAACTTAACTAACCTTTCTATTGGCATGATCAGGGAATTTTCCTCTATCGTCATCATCAGCACTTTCGCTACGGTCACTGGCTGCATCCAAAGCACCTTTGCTTACAAGCTGTTCATACTCTGAAGAGTGAACGGAAGCCAAATGTCCCAACGCCCCACTGCGTTCCCCAAAGGAGGCCTCACAAAGATGGCACTTGAAGACTAAACTGCCGTCTCCATCTTCTTCAGGGTTTGGAGAGCTCGGTTGTGATTCTCCGTTCCCATGACGCGATGCCATATGTTTCTTTAAGGTTTCTAATGACGAAAACGTACTGGTTGGACACGAAGCGCATTTAAACGGCCGCTCTGGCACATTTCTACTGTCATTACTTTGTGAAGTAATAGTATCTTGAATAGGTTCAGCTAGTATTGCTTTTGCGGATCCACCGTGTTTTCTCAGCAAATGGCGGTCGCAGTTAGATTTTGTGGTAAAGAGGAGAGGGCAGTGAGGGCACTTGAAGGGCTTTTGTCCAGTATGTGTGAGCACGTGTCGGCGAAGGGACGAAGACCAAGGAAATTTACGATGACAGTAGGGACAAGATACACGGTTTGGTGCTAAACTGTAAGCAGATTTCTTCTTAGGTGGTTGTGTTCCTGTTTCCGATTCAGACCTAACGAACAAAACGAAAATATTATTAGAATGTTTGTAATACAATATTAAGAAAAATTTGAACCACCAAATAAACCCGGAGGAGCTCTAGTGCAAACAGCTGATTGTGCTGTGAATGTTTAATTGGCAATAACTTTTTACGTTCGATTTTAAGCATTCTTTTTGTATTGCATATGGTATTTAATAAAAGTGTACATTAAACTATCAACTTACTTATTTTCATCGCTTCCAGAGTTATTTCCTTCACTAGTAGACGCTACTAGGCCTTCCTCGTCTTCTTCTTCATCACTACGGGTTGGCACTACAGGAACGTTATCTTGATTTGGAATTGGATCCGTTCCCGTCTCCGTTATGTCTTTAGTAATTGGTGTTGGCTTGTTGATAAGGTTGCCTGCTATTTTAAGATCAAAATCTTTATTAAGTTCTTGTTGCCTTGTGGCCATTAAAATTTCCGCTGCTGCTCGATGGGCAGCTGTTCGTTCATCTGCAGGCTTAAGATCCTCTGGTTCTTCATCAATGACCAAAGTATCATCTTCATCTTCTTCGTTGTCAGCTACTTCATCAGAATCTCTTCTTACAGGAGAACGATCAGCTTGCAAGGGTCTTTCTAAATGACGAGCTAGTAGTGCATATTTGACCCTATCAGCTAGAGTATCTGGTGTAGGGTATGGTGGTGGTGCTCTAGGAGCTGGGCGTCTGACACTCCAGTGCTGGGGGTGTTGTTGCTTGACGTGGCGTTCCATGTTGGATCTTAATGTAAACCGAGCTGAACATTGGGAGCACGAAAAAGGTCTTTCGGTTCGATAACGCCTTTGCTTTTGCTTTGGCATTAAAATGCCATTTTTAATTACCATTTTTACAGAATCGTTTTGAGGAATAAGATTGTTTGTTATAGGTCGAGGAGATTCAGAATGTGGAGGTGGTGTAGGTGTAGTAGGAAATGGTATGGGTTTTTGTTCCTCTTCTTCAGGTTCTTGTTTGGGTTGGGTTTCAGGTTGTTCAACTAATCTTCCACCAGACATACTCAGGCCACGTATTATCTCCTTTTGTATACGTTGTTTTATTTCGGCAATTTCTTGTGAATCAGTAGGGTGGGGAAAAAAAGACGTTTGTAGAAAATAAGGATTAATAGGAAAAGAAGGTGGAAGTGGTAAACCAGGTAGACCTGGAACTGCACTAGCATACAGCTGAGATAATTGAGTTGCGTAGTACGCGGGGTCTATTTTTGGTAATGAATTTTCAAAAAGTCTCTGTTGAGTGAGAAGCAATCTAGTTTTTTCAAAAGCAGCTGTAGCAGTAATTGACGAAGAAGTATCAAATGACGAACGTGATAATTTTTTTGTGTCCTCATCATCGGTATCGCGTTTCTTCTTGCTTAGATCAAGAACGTCGCAACTATTGTTGTCACTTGTACTAAGATCTACGGGAACTTCTTCATTATATGGATCTGATTGAATATCAGTTTTGAATGATATTTCTGGCGTTCTAAATTCTGGTATCTGTGTAAGTTGTCCTATACCCTTAACTTTTATTCTAGGCATTGGTTGCTCTGTTTCTCTAGGTGTTAATGTAGGTGTATCTGGTAGTGCCTTTGTGAGGGAGGTTACTGGATGTCTATCGGCTACGAAACTAGGGTTATAGTGCGTTAGTGGTGTATTGCGGCCTGTAGGCTCATTGCGTCTGTCAACTTCTGGTGTATGGAATGCAAGCGATCTTTTAACTTCATCGCGAGCAAGTTTTGAGTTGACTTCGTCATTGTTAGGATCCTCAGATGGATGGTAAATAATTGAGCGTTTTACATCTTCTCTTGTAATTTTAGCGTGTCTATTACGTAAATGTCGCTCGCAGTTTGCTTTGGTAGTGAAAGCATAGTTACAAACAGCACATTCATACGGCCTGTCGCCATTATGTGTACGCATATGACGTACAAGAGCGGCTTTATCTAATGATGCATGAGGGCACATGTTGCATTGATAGGGCCCTGGTCCTGTTCCACTCAAATGGACTCTATTATGACCTTTCAAAGCCCTTAAGTTGGGGAACTTAGCAGGGCACAGTCTACATGGGAATTCCCCGCGAAGCTTCATTCGCCTGAATTCAGCTGCAAAGTTATCCTGTGTTTCTTCTTGTTCACGCTCTTTAACTATGGTGTCAGGAGGTGTCAGTACAGTATTTTCTAGCGCAACTCTTGTTCCCGTTAATCTTTCCAAGAGACTTCCAGCAGATGTAACATTAAGAATTGATTGTATATCGGCTAAGTCTCTTGCCGCATCAATATGTCTAATGCCATTGGCAAGCCCATCGTCGAACTTCGGCGTAAATCGATCCATTGGTGGTGTCAAAGTTCCAGGTATGCCAAACGACCTATTTCTTAGATCAAGCTTTGCAAAAAAGTCTTCTCGTCTTTCCCGATCCGGGCTAGATATTCTAGTAGCTGCTGAACATGTTTTTCTATGAATATCTAAGATTTGGCCCGAGGGGAATTCTCTAGAACAGTGTTCACATCTTTCCATTACAGATATATGGCGATTACGCAGCATTTCTGGGAACTTTTTGCTAGAATAATCTACGTAATCGTCAAATCCAGTTCTGTTGTCATCACCGTGGGCTGTAAATCGATGGAGATCGAAAGCGTTAATTGAATCAAATCTTTGGAAACACTTTGGACACTCAAAACGTGCAGTTCTTTTATCTAGAGGTAAAGGTGAAGGCGATGAAGAAGCTGCCCTTTTTCGCGACCTCCTACACTCCTCCTCTTCACTTTTATCTGAACGATTATCGCTATCTATGCTGGTAGTGCGCGTAGCACGAGTATCGTGCGGCTCAATCTTCATTTCCTCTTCTTGGTTATCTGTTTCAACTTTAGCCTCGCTGATGACTTCTGATTTGATTTCTGCAACAATAAATGAATGCGTTATGATCGATGGATCATGTTTGAATAACGACTTTCATTTTACTATTCCAAGAAAACTCGACAATAGGTGAGTCAGATTCACTTGTACGAATGTAGTTTTAATACAATTATATAATAGGATGTGTTATTGTGAATCAGTTTTTCAATCAGCTAATAGATTAGAAAAGGGAAAATGATATGCAAATTATTTCAACGTAATTAATTACGTAAAAATCAACGGCAGCAGTATTTCGAAGTTGAGTGTTTAGAGATGGATATGGCGTGACGTGGTTGCCTTAACCGCAGCTCGTATGAATCAGCGTCTATTGTCTTAAACATAGCAAACGTCAAGCACGTCTCAAAACTCAAAAAGGACGCCGATAACAATCCCTTAAGAACGACCTCTCGAACAATGACTTTACCTAAATATTTAATCATTTATTTATAAATTATATAATATTAGTAAATGATTACAATTAATTTCATTAATTATCGGACTCTGTATAATATTAGGTAAGCGTTATTTTCTCTTTAAATAAAAAAAAACAGAAATTTCGAAATAATTCGAATAAAGGAGCATTATAACTATGTAAGAAGTAGGTAGGAGCTATCTTTCTATCTATCCTGAACTCGATATTTAAATCGTTTGTCATATTATTAAACATTCATTAAAATAAATATAATATTAATAATACATTAAATTTAAGCTTACATTACACAAACACCGTAAACATTGCGTCAGTGATCTTCAATTTGTGATTACTCACGTGACAGATTAGGATTCGCAATAATCGATAAATACGTTGTTGATTTACGATGTGTTCAGTTGTTTTATTCGCAAAAAAGGATTTTTTTTTGGATAAATATTAAGACGACAGTCACGTTATAATCCTAAACGATTTAAATTTGTTATAATGTCAATTAGTTTTATTCATATAATATGGCCAAAATATAACAATAAGTTTAAGCGGGCGAAGCCGCGTTCGGGTCGAATGCTTTCAGCGATGTCTCACTTGATCGCGTTAGTGAGGTGTTTTCGTCGGCCGCTGGTTGGCTAGCGGAAAATCAATACCGACATCTATGCGCATTGTATTGTACCTACGGTCTACCCACGGTCCTACAGCTATAGTGCTATCGCCTTTTATACCTCGTTCTAGGTATCTTAGCTTAGTCTTAGTGTTACTATGAAACATATAATGAGTATTTGATGATGTTTTTTTTTGTTTAAACTATTATGAATACATGAGAAAAATGGATTCTGAAGAAAATATTATGTAAAACATATACACCTATATCTTATTGATATCATTAGGTTTTTAATATTATAGGTAGTGCTTGTTTGGAGGTATTACGGTGTCAATGTACTTAGCCCTCGATGTCTTTATAAAATAAAAATTGTGTCTTGTAAAATACAATACCTACGCATAAACATTTTTAATTACCGGGAATCGAACCCGCGCATCTTGGATATCGTCCGAGTGGCGGTTTTATAGGTTCCCAAAAATATTTTTTTTTTTAGTATGGAATAATTATTTTTTTCAATTAATTGCTCTGTCATACAAAATTCTCAGCTAATTTACACGTAAAAGACGCTGTAATCGACCACAACCTACATATTACTGGTGACGTGCAGTATACATGTAACAGCAAACGGCAAAACCGCTTTTCGTCATTGCAGAAGTAGGCGTTTCCTCGCGTCATTTCTGTCATAGTACAAAATATAGGGCGTGTAATCATATATTGCGTTTGCGTGACGTTGTGGGAAACGGACAACGGGTTGGACGTATATAGTTGAAGAGTATTCCGTTGTTTAAAAGACAACAAAATTAAAAATGACAAACTATCTAAACGTGTTTAATCTGGCTCCAGTGCTTTAATCTCAGGAACGAACTTTCGTTAGATAGATCGTTTATCGAGTTTCCAACCAACGTGGAAATGAATTATTATTTATTATTGTTTTTATGTTTTCCCTCTGTTATTAAGGCAGAGCACTGCGTTGAGTTCTGCCACTCAACACGCAAGGCCTCACTTGGTTCCCTCTGCTTATCCTACTATATGAGGGATACAGCGTGAAGTTGTATTTGCAGCGTGAAAATGATTTTTTTACAACAGTAATTTTGTAATAAAATATTATTACTATATCTTTTACCTATTATTTCTATCTGTTGGTAGATATTTAAGTATATTGTAGGGGAATAACAATTTATAATCTATACTGATAAGGCTTCTCATTCAGATGATGTGTTCATGATATTACGTTTATTTTAGGTATGTTTCCTTATATACATATTGTTTTAAAATATATTTTTAATAAGAATTATTATATATAGTATATTTGTATTTATCTTTATATTAAGATTACAATCGAGTCTGGCCTGTACATCGACTTTACATTAAGACGCAGAAAGACTGATTTTTTTAGGCAAAAGAGAATATTTTTGTCTCTCTGGTAACGAAGCAAAGCGTGGGGTTGAGTTTCGCCACTCAACACACAATTTCGTTCCCCACTCGCCGCCCCCAGAAGTGGTTAATGAGAACGGAATATCTGAACACTAGGTTTACAGGTTTCGTCTGCCCACCTTGCTATATGCGGGATACGGCGTAAAGCTTTTAAAAAAATATTCAGATGCTTTTTAAAAAATATCCAATATTTTTTTGTAGGTAGGGGCAAAAATGTTCTTAAACATTATCTTATAGTCATTCACAGTTGCCGCAATGAGAAACTACCAAATACCCAACAACGTGATGTTTTGTAAATCCCGCGAATGATTCACACAGGCGTCAACGCTTATTGTTTATATACTATAATAAGCTTTCTAATATAAGCCTTATATACAGAAACTATATAATGAAACTATATGATTTAAATAAAAAATCTATATATTACTATAATATTGTTTAATAGATATTTATCGAGAACGGATTGCCATAGCACTACGTAGTATATTTCGTAGTATATAGAAAAATGTGAATGGAAACATTATTAAATGATGATGTGTAAATTCTGAATATTGACAGTCTTGTGTCTGACACGCTCCATAGTCATTGTCGCTAAATTCAGTGATATTTTTTGTGACGTGGTAAAACCCAATACATTTCTATATTCAAATAAAGCTGAGAATCGAATCCAGAACTACCGCGCTAATACATTTTGCAATTAAGCAAAAATGACGAAAACATATAAGTTCAAATCGCAAATAAAATAATATGGTATAAAAATTATTAATCTTCAACAGTATTTTTCCACTCGTTTCGATTTACGTTGACGTGTTTCCTCAGTATACCTATATTAATTTATTTCTTACGAATCTCTATAGAAACACAAATGTCGCAAAAATACGTATCCATTTTCAGAAGTTTAGATAAAAACATCCGGTTTCGTGGAACGATCAAATTACTGCTGTACTTAAATACACATTTTGCACTTCTTTGATAGCGGAGTATTATTAGATTAAACATTTAATCTAATAATATTATTTAGAATATCGTTGTTATTTAAAAAAAAATGTTTCACGCTTTTTCCCGCATAGCCTGGTAGTGTCAAGTCACTCCTCTCCCCACTTTCCGCTCAATTTTTGAGACATTGCGTGTCTTCATGCTATAATATGAGTTCTTATCGACGTCTCTAAACGTGGCTGTAAAAAACATATAGTCTTAAAAACCGAAATATATTTTTAGTAGATTACTTTATTAGTTACATATCATTGAAATGTTTAAATTAAATATTTTTAAGTTGACTTTTAGCTCAATTATTTTTATAGTTTTATAATACCTGGGTACCAGAAACATTACAAATACATAATTACAGGTTTTACTTTACCTTAGAAAGTACAAAGTCCATCGTGGCGCAGTGGCGCAGAGACTGTAACCAAGACGGTGGTGGGTTCAATCGACACTTGAAGAAACTTATTATTTTCTCCCAAGAGATAAGATAACGCAATTAACATACACTGTCCAAAATTCAGGTAGCGTAGTGTTAAACTACTTTTTTTTACAAAACTACAGTATTAAGGTAGTTAATAGTTAACCAAGAATCGATATTCACTAATCAATTAATTGATCAAACTGCCGTCCGTTTCGTGTTCCAAGAAGTTATCATATCACGCAATCTCGTGAAGTAATCCGATGCGTTAGACGTTTGCACTTACGCTACGACGCTACGGTGTCTTACATAGAGTGTTGTAATTACATTTTTGTTTTCCAATAAGAAAAACTATTTCTCTGATGATCATTTTGACATTAATTTTAATATTTAAAGAATAATTGGTTTGTATGATGCGCTGGTTCGAATCTCGCTACGTTGAGATTTTTATTGTCTTTATTTTCTAATATGAATAACGCCTATAGTTTAATTTGGAATTTCTTAATAGTAAGAGCCTGTAGCCTTCCTCGATAAATGGATTATCCAAAATAAATATTATTTTCTTTTCTTTTTGTTCCTCTATATAGTTATAAAAGTATTTCTTATACATATATTTTTATATTATATAGAATGTGTATTTATTATATTGTATAGGATATGTATATTTATATATATTTTTTATATTGTATAATTTGTTTTGTATAGCTATATTTATATTTATATATACCGTTTTTGCTACTATTATTATTTTTATCTTTATAATTGCTATTTTTTATTTCTCAATTTCACTGCACTGTCTTCTTGTCTTTCCCGCTACTTTGCACTTATCCACTTCCACGGGTTGGCTGGAAGAGATCTCTTCTAGAGATAAGTCCACCGTTGCGAATGAAATTTCGAAATGTATGTTTTATTATGTATGAATTTGGTGCAATAAGGAATATATATAAATTTTGTCAATTTTAAACAGAGCGTGTTCCTGAGATTAGCGCGTCAAAAAAAACGGACGATACACAACCATCGCTATGATAATCGCTTCAATGATATAGCAAAAATCAGCATACAATATAGATCATTCTCGTCATTTAATTGTTGTAAATGCTGGTTTTATATATATTCAATATCTTATTACGAATAGAGTTTTTTAATTAGATTATAAATAAATTAAATATTTATAGAGGTTAAAGTGCAATGATGTAAAGCGCAGTACAGTGTGATGGAAGGAACTGAAAAAAAATCTGCTTTACGCTTTATCCCGCACACAGTGAGGTAGGCAGAGGAAGTATTAAGACACTCCGTTCCCTACTTTCCCCCTCAACGCCAGAGCGAAGAAATAAAAATATAAATGAAAATAAATTATTAAAAAATATTTCATCTCCTCGAGTGAGGATCGAACCCACAACCAGTCGATTTTACAGTCACACTTTGTGCTTTTGTTTGTGCCTATGGAAGGAACTGTTTACGTATTAAGAAATTGGAGGTATACAAGTACCTTCCTATAGGTATACATTATTGTACTGTAAAGGGAAATTGCGCGTTTGACAAAATGTCGAAATTCGTCAGTGTTCCGTGAATTATCTTGAAATACAAATTCGGAAACGCATTCAAAGTAACTCTTACTTATGATATAGGTAAGCAAATTGTTTTTGAGAATTTAACAATAAACTGCTTTATACGCGAATATATATAAAAAATAATGAAAATATTACATTTTTTTAAGAAAAAAATTTAACGATTGATGTGAAATATGAAAGTATGATAAAATATGAAAAAATAGTATTAAATTTATTTATTACCCTCGGACGGACTCTCTCTCTCTCTCTCTCTCTCTCTCTCTCTCTCTTTTAAACTTCAAGTAAATGTTTGAGGCATAGGAAACCTAGTGTTGTTACATTCCGTTGAGCGGTGTCACTCAAAATAACGAATTCCCTCGAATGGACATCGAATCCACAAATTACGCCACTGTACTATTGTGTATTTCCAACAGGTAAGTCACCTACACATTCAAAATTCCCAAAATACTATTATTAGAAATTTTATTATCAATTTCACCTGAAGCCATGAATACAAATGCCCATCGAATTATGTTAGGTTCACCCAAGTTTATATACGGAGAAAAGATGTCGCATAGATGCACGCGTGACTTCCTCCTTCCCGCTTATTCGGAATTTAAATTGTCCACTGTCCAGCTATATCCTGCGCTGCTTGGGTACTTTGGACCTTATTGTTGTATGATATTTATATATATATATATATATATATATATATATATATATATATATATATATA